>VYZW01053746.1:14246-42448 GCA_013401315.1 Balaeniceps rex
TGCTACAAAAATATAAAGTAGAATTACTGAAAACAAATTTTCTACTTCTTTTTTGTAGGAAAAAATACAGAAGAAACAAGTAGAAATTCTAATCTCAGTGTACGCAAAGTAGGACTAGATGGTTGGAGCCATTCTTATTTGCTTGTGTAATCAAACTTTGCAGGCAAAACCAGGGGGAATTTATGTTTTGTGACTCATTTTAAGAAAACACAAGGAACTCAAAATTTGGATTCAAGCTTCTGATTTCATTTCCTAGTTAAGGTTGGAGTGTTTGCTGGAACTTTCTCTTTCCTAGCTTTTGTTGATTTCTGTCATTCAAGAATCATGGAGTAAATATTTATTAACATGGGAACCCTCCTCCCTTCCTGCCCTTCATATTTGTGCTTCTTATGCTAATGAACTTACTTTAATAAGGGAACCACATTCCTCCTGGGTCCACATCAGTTCTGGTGCCAACACATTAGTTATTTAAATGTAGTTTTATATTAATTTTTCATATTGTAATGCATTGTTCCTTGCAAATATACATGTAGCTGATTTTCAACAGTAAACAAACATATATTAAAGACATTGTTAGCTGAAAATCTTTCATCTTTCCTTTTGCTTCCTGTGATAATGGTGGTCATTTCTCTCTCTTGCCCTCTGAATTTTCTCAACCATCCTCTTTCCCTGCTACACCACTTCTGCAGTGACCACCACCAGGGGGTTGTTTTCCATTTTCTGAAACAGGCTATTGATGCAGATACAGAATTCTTAAACCACGTTTTCCATGCATTCAGCATTTATCTCTAGTAACCTCAAAGTCTGACATAAAGGATTGCAGTCTTTGAATTGGGGAATCCAGCAAGCAAAACAGAAGTTTATCAAAAGCTAAAAAAGACATACTCTTGAAAAACAACCTTACTAGCACAGCTATGATACTTAGGAAAATATAGGGAAGGCTACTCTACCATGTTCTTCCTCTTTTCTCACTGATAAAAAAGAAAGATATACTAACTAAATGTCTGCAGATGTATTTGTATGATACAAAATCACAGCCGTATCATGAGAAATCTTGTTGCTTACCAATTAAGTAAAAATGACAACTACTGTTCTCTGTGAGGTTGGAGCTATTACTTCCAAGAGACATCCTTTTAGACTAAAAAATGGAAACTAGACTTCATCACATATCATATTGCCAGGGCTACCATGTAGTATATCAAAAGGTCAGGGCTGGCTTCACCCAGGCTGCTCCATTTTGAGTCATTTAAAATTATCAAACGTTTTGATCTCAGGAGTGGGTTGCTATTATACAATTTGATAGCAATGTTGAAGGCTTTGACAAAGTTGTCCCAAGAGTCCTAAAGAAACACAGACATGAAACCAATGAACTATTAACTGAGGTGTATGTGAGCATTGCTTTACGAGTCTCAATGCTAGGGAAGTGGAAGTCAGTTAATGAGTCCCCAGTCTTTGAAAAAAGCTTCACAAATGATTCAGGGAGCTACAGACCAGTGAGTCTGACTTCCATATCAGGTAAATAAAAGAAACTATAACAAAGGAGAGAAGTAATAGATATCTAGATAAATATGACATATTCCAGGGAAGAATCAACTGGGCTTTTGTGAAAGGAAGTCCTCTCTTGCAGATCAATGAAAGTTCTTTGAGGAGTCATAAAGGTTATGGGCAATGGTGACCCAATGACTCTGTATTTAGATTTTGAAAAAGCATTCAACAAAGTCCCTTAGAAGAGATTTCTAAAGAAATTAAGCTGTCATGGGTAAGAGGGAAGGTGCTCTCATGGATTAATAATTGGTTAAAAGACAGGAAAAAGTAGGTAGGAATAAGTGGTCAGTTTTCACAATGAAAAGCTATTAATAGCAGGGTTCTCCAGGGCCCTTGGCATGAGTGTTGTCCAGTGTGTTAATAAATGACCTCAAACAGAGAGCAAATAGTCAGGTGACAAAGTGCACGAGTGAGACAGAATAACTCAAGACACTCAAAACTGATACTAATGATAGAGTACTTCAGAAGATCTTCACATGTCAATGGTAAATGAAATTCAGTAAATGGCCACATAGTAGTGTACACGTGATACAGAATAATGGACTATAAACTAGCTACTACCACTCAGGAAAGACGTGTTGGAATTGAGGATGGTTCTCTGCAAACATTAGTTCAATGACGAGAAGCAGCCAGAAAGGCAAATAAATCTGACCCTGAATATTGCACCCAGTTTAGCTTACTAAGAGATTATAGGAAACTTAGGAAAAAAGTGGAAGGGAGGAGCAAATTCAGAAGGGTGATTAGTAGGATAGAATACCTTCTGTACAAGGAGGGGCTGTATAGCCTGAAATTCTTCAGCAGGGAGGGAATATGACCACCATCTAGAAGTCCATATGGAAAAATGAATAGGAACATTATTTTTTATAACTGGCGAACAAGTGGTCACCCACTGAAAATATTGAATGCCAGATTTAAAACAGATGAGAAAAATATTGGTTTTTCTCCCCAAATGAGTGAAATAGTAGAAGTCATTGCCAGAAGATGCTGGGAGGCCAAAAAGAAAAGATCTAAAATTATATTAGAGAAATTAACAGATGATAAATCCATCAGCATTTTCTACATATTCTAGATATGTAAAAGAAATGTTTACACTGCTCATTGTTCAGCTCTTGGAAGGATGACTCTACCCTTAAACTTTTCTCCAGTAATACACATCAGGTCACTTTAAGAAAAATGGTATTTGATAAAATGAAGCTTTGGTCCAACTAAGTATGGCTACTTTTATATTCCTATGAAATGAAATAATGTGCAATTTCCAAATAAAATGTTTTCAGTGTTCCTGTTCCCTGTCATTTAAAAAGGATGATTTTTTAACCATGATTTCAGGAAGTGGAGGTACTGAAATGCTGATGAATAGTTGCAGAAATTTTGGATTTTTCTCATAGCTGGTATAAATTACTTGCTAGCTTAGCATTCTGTATATTTGAACAAAAGCAATGCTCTGAAAAAGTTTTCATATACACGATCTCAATACGTTGTCTTTCAGGAATTATCACGCATTTCAATTCACTGACTAAAATCTTGTTTGCCCTTGGTCATTATAATTTATTCTATTAATTATATTAAACTATAGAAACTAACCCATTCTTTCTGTTTGTGTTGAAATTAATGTCTATATAGCATAATAAATAAAATGTGTATGTATGGAATGAAAAGGCATTTATTGTTGACATTAAAACTCTGAAAATTAGGAAGAAATAGTTTAACCAATGTCAGCCATGTCAGTTCTTCCTTTGTGAAAGAAACCACTAAAGGATAAAGTGTTGCTCATTTCTATTTTTAAGGAAGTGGTACCTAGTAGCTGTGCTTCTAGTAGAACTCTCCAGGTGGCCAAAAGACTGTTCAGTCAATGCTACTGATGAGATACTCAAGGAGGGCCTGAAGTGCGTCGTGTATGTGCTCATGCTTTTGCTCTCCCATGGCAGCTAGCTTTCTTCTTCATCCTTAATTGTGTCCATCAAAAAGGACTATATGGCATGATCTTTCTCATTTTTTTAATGTATATATCATAAGGATTCTGTTTTGAAATATCTCTCATTTCCCACCCTCTCTCTCATGTCCATTTTAGTAACCAAAATAACTGAGAAATAATATTGACAAGTAACAAGCAGATAAAAATGAAAAATACAACAGGATACAATGCAAAAAAGGGAGTATAAACCAGAGAAACTGAAAAAGTTTTTGCATATATTTTCTTTTGTCCTTAGCTGCTGAACTTTACCCATCAGTGAAATAAGTGAGTAAATTTTCTTCATCCCCAGTGATTGCGATCCTATCTTACGATAAGATTAAATTCTAGCATCATAAATCTACACTTAGAATTAATGTTAGGAGTCTGCCAACCAACCCTAGAAAACGTCAATTGATTAGATTGTATTCCTAGGTCCTGATAATTGTCATTTGTCCTATGTATATGTATTTTATATTTAAATGTGTTTGTTTAAACAGCATGACAGTCAGAGTAGGTATTACCTAAAAAGTTCAGGGGTAAGGTGGAAAAAGAGCGAGGTCATGAGTCAGCCACAATTTTAACAGCTTTATCTTCTTTTTAGTTCTTGTTCTTTACTTTTTTTCTCTGTGTTGGATCATATCAGCTCCTCATTTTGGTAGATTTTACCATACCAGCTTTAAAAAGACAAGCCCTGGAGTTATTTAAGCTTAGCAATGCACATTATTTAAATGGCTGGGATAAAAACTAGAGAACTGATTAGAACAACTAATTCAACTACCAAAATGGGGTTTGTTGAAGGTTTGTTTTTAAAGTACTCAGAAGATTTACACTAGCTTAAACAGCTTCCCACTGCCTTATCCTTCCTCAGTCACTTGTGATTCAGCATTGTATGTTCATAGAATCATAAAATCGTAGAATACCAGGTTGGAAGGGACCTCAAGGATCATCTGGTCCAACCTTTCTAAGCAAGAGCACAGTCTAGACAAGATGGCCCAGCACCCTATCCAGATGAGTCTTAAAAGTGTCCAGTGTAGCGGAGTCAACCACTTCCCTGGGGAGATTATTCCAATGGTTGACTGTTCTCATTGTGAAAAATTTTCCTCTCATGTGCAATCGGAATCTCCCCAAGAGTAACTTGTATCCATTACCCCTTGTCCTCTCCATGCGACTCCTTGTAAAAAGGGAGTCTCCATCTTCTTTGTAACTACCCTTTAAGTACTGGTACATGGTGATGAGATCACCACTAAGCATCCTTTTCTCAATGCTGAACAAACCCAGTTCTCTCAGCCTATCCTCATATGGCAGGCTTCCCAGTCCTTTGATCATCTTGGTGGTCCTTCTCTGGATGCCCTCCAGCCTGCCCACATCTTTTTTGTATAGCAGGGACCAGAACTGTACACAGTATTCCAGGTGTGGCCTGACAAGCGCTGAGTAGAGTGGGATAATGACTTCTTTATCTCTGCTGGCGATGCCCTTTTTGATGCAACCCAGCACCCTGTTGGTCTTCTTGGCTGCAGCAGCACACTGTTCACTCATATTGAGCTTCCTGTCCACCAGGACCCCCAGGTCCCTTTCCACAGAGCTGCTCTCCAGCCAGGTGGATCCCAGTCTGTGCTGCACTCCTGGAATATGTTTTCCCAGGTGCAAAACCTTATTGATGCACTGTAAACCATCCTTCTTCAAGATAGACCATGTCAGGGTGGTTGGTTTATACAACATAAATCTTGCAAGTTCCTCCCTCCTTTTTAGTGATATAGGCTGCAGAGTTATTTTGGGATTGCTCTGCTCTGGGACATGTGCATTTTCCCCCCATTTCCCAGGCACAGGGACAGATGGGGGTGAGGAACACCCATGTAGAGGTAGAGAGCAAGTGGAAGCCTTTGGGCTTCCGCGGCTGCTGGCACTGCCTTGCTGACTCCTGCTGAGAAAGCACACGGGTCTCAAAATCTGCTCCACAGAGCAGTTCAACGGCTTGCAAACCTCCAGCAGGTTCATGGAGTAGGCAGGATTGCTGTTAATACGACCCTGCTTTTGGCAATTGGGTGCTAGGAAGTTATCACACTCCTTCCCACTCCCTTTGAGATTAGATTAGATCCACCTGGCTGCCTATTCCCTACCCGGTCACAGTGACAAACCCAGAGTTGGGGCGGGGGGAGAAGGCAGAAAACAGAGCTGCTAAATGTCATGTGCCACTCAGCATGCACCCACTAATGAGGCTGACATGTTTAGATGGCACAACCTGGTTTACATTTGTCATGGAAGTGGGACTTTAGCAGTGTGAAGGCTTTGAGGGACAAATGTGTCCCGGCAGAGTGGTCACCTCAGGTATGACCAGTTTGGCTGCCAGCCCCAGCCATGCCGCCTCACCCCGGAGAAACCCTGTGACATTGCAAGACAAAGCTGGGAAGACAGGCTCTTCCAAAAACTCCATGCCATCCCCCCTGGCCTGGGCCCAATCTACAAGAAGGCCAAGAAGGACCATGTGTCCAGCAATGATACGGTTCTCATTTAAGGACTGGGTGTCCTCCCTGCTTCATGGTGATTTTGTCAGACTGTCTATTGTTGCAGCTGAAAAATTGTTTTCTGACTATCCCAGGATACTTCTGGTCCCCCTTGCGCTGTGAATTGTGTTAGCAATCCTCACTGGGGCAGATTAACAGCAGTGGCACAGCTTTGACTTTTGTCCCATGAAATCCCCAAATTAATAGCCTACATCATAACAAGCCTGTTCTTAATGAACATTGCAGGGGTTTGGCTTTTTGTTGTTGTTATTGTTGTTTGTGTTGGGGATTACTGTAATGTGAGTAATTCCATCTCTTTTTGTACTTTTTCTGTGGCTGAGAAACTTATTTTTAACTGTGCTGCTATGATTTTATATGAATTCTGTGTAAAAAGAGGTCAGAAGGAAAGTGGTAAAGGGAGTAAGTAGTATGCTTGTTTCCTCTTTCCATTTTGGTCCAAAAATTGTACACAGAAATTAAGAACAAAAATATCACCTATCTATGCTTGACCCTCAGTTCTTCCCATTTATGCATCTCTCATACTACCCACCAATCGACTTACCTTACATTCAGATCTGCCTCAATGCACTAACAACTCAGTGTTTCTTGCACTTATAGACAGAAGAAACCAAGATAATCCCTGTGCTGTTGCAATCAGATGCAACAAAGCTTCCTATTGTCTTTTTACAGAAGTTTATAGCCCCCTGGCTCAGAAAGGTCAGATTTATTGTTGCCTATTTACTGGCATGTGAATTTATGAACATTCAGCTCTGAAGCTCAGTACAAACATACCAGCATTGTCTTTTCACACGATGTTGCCCACAGTTTTGGAGCAGAAGTTGCACAGTGTAGCACAGAGTAATCATGCAGCTTTCATACAAGCTGGTGCAAGGAAGACCTGCTCTACTCGTGTCTGAGGAAGCAAACAATGATGGCCGAGGATGCCCTTGCTGAACTTAGAAGCGGAAGCATTCAGAAGAGAGAAAGCTTGTATAAATTTGAATTATGACAAGCCCATGATATTAATCTTTGTTTAGAATAGTTTTTGCCAATTAAAGTAGTGAATTACTGCTGAGTTCCCTCTCTAAAACAATGAGTTTGTTTATGCTAGTCAATGAAATGCTGTGTAGAGAGGATTTTTTTGATGCAATGAGTTTAGCCTTTCAGAAGGCTTTTCATAAAGTCACTCTGTGAGAAGGTATTGAGTAAACTTGGTAACCAGGTAGTGAGAGATAAGCCTTTCAGTGGGTCAAAAATTGGCTAGGAAGCAAAGGCATGTCCAAATTGCTCATTTAACCTTGCTGTCAAAGATCATTAGCTGCATGACTAGAAAGTTTTAGGGCAACTGATGTTCAAAACACAGCTATAAAAACCTGTCAAAATATATTTCTATTATCATTTACATCTGTGCATTAATTCTTTAAAATGTTAGCATGTTTATACTGTGGCCATCCAAAAGCCATCTATCCTAATACCATTGATATCCTTCACAAAGGTCATGGCAGCCAGGGATGGATATTAGAACAGCACACAGACCCTTGCAATCTCCAACAGTTTGTAGCTCAGAGGTGGAATCATTCTGTTTGATAATCTGTTGTGGATTCATCTTCTATGCATGTTGCTGTTGCTTTTTAAATCCATATAAAACTTCTGGAATGCAGGAATGCTGCAAGGATTTTCACAGGTTAACTGTATACAGCCTAAAGAACCATCTCATTTTGGCATTGTGAACCTGCCATCTGCTTATTTCATGTAATGCCTCCTAGTTCCTGTATTTGAAAACACAGTGAAGGATCATTCCCTAGTTATTCACTCTCTGTCACTCATTATTTTATCAACTGTTGTAGTATCCCCCGACCAGGTAATTCCTTTCCAGGCTGAAGAATGCCAGGCTAATTAATCATTCCTCATATAGAAGCTGTTCCGTAACTTTGGTCGTTCTTATCACCTTTCTATGAACATTTTACAGCTTTGCTACATCTTTGCTGAGGTGGAGGGACCAGAAATACACACACTATTCAAGATGCAGTGCACCATAGAATTACCTAGCTGCATAATGGTGTTCCCTGGATTGTTTCTGTATTGCTGTCCTCATAGATCCTAACATTGTTTCCTTTTATGATCACAACTGGGCACTGAGCTGACATTTTCACTATTATAACTCCAGGATCTCATTGCTGGGTAGTAACAGCCAGTTCAGCACCTGACACTGCACGTATAAAGTTCTGTTTGGTTAATCCCAAGTGCATCACTTCTAATTCTTCTGCTCTGAAATTCATCTGCACTGTTATCACTCAGTCTTGTAGGATCCTTCTGCAGTTCTTCACAGCTGAACTTTGGTTTTACTACCCTGATTAACTTGGGGAAGCATTTGTATATTATACAAAATCAATAGCCGTGTTATTTCTCATCAGTTTCTCACATCTTTTTAAATGCTCTTTGATTCAAAGAAGATAGCATAAGTAAGAAAGTACATTTGCAGGAAACAAAAAATCAGAAACCAAATGCAGACTAGCCATGTGAAAACATAAGAACAATATAGTTCTTATAGTTTAAAAAGGATCAAATCACCAATGAGTCAAAAAATCATAAACTGCAGATTAAGAGAGGTACATTTTAAAGCAATGTGCATTTTCACCCAGTTAAATCCTTTGGTGTGATCCTTAAACCATAGATTAAAGTCCTGACCTAAAGGACATAGAGGAGACATGACCATTTAGCCACATTACTCATTGCTCGACATGCCTACTTTCAGAGGTGTCATTAATAATCACCTAAACGATTGTGTTCATAATTTGCCTTTTCAATTTATTGAGTATTTTGGATCAGATTTAACTTTTCTTATAGGCCCTGGTATCCTATCCCAAGGATAAAAGTGTCAAGCCTGAGGTAATCTCTTTAAGAAAAGCCTGAGGGACTGAAACATCTTTTTCCTCTTTGCTTGTTTTTTGGCATTAGCACTTGCAAGTAAAATGAAAGACTTGATTTGAAATTCAAGGCCAGATCTTAAGAGGTGGTGGGCCCTTGCATATCCCAGTGGCTTCAGTGAGATCTGTGCATTTCAGAACTTGTCCCCAAAACTGGATTTGATGCATTGTTTTTGTTTTGGTATAGCTCCGCTGTGGAGTAATCCACCGAGAATTCACTGCCCTTTTGGAGAATACTCCTGGTTTCATGTACATATTTGTCATTTTTTCCTTTGGCCTTGTCAAACTGAGCATGTTATTTTGTTGTTTGATAAGACATATATCACTTTATGAATTAACCATTTATACATGAATCAGAATATAGCCTGAAAAGTATAGATAGGGCCTTCTTCCAGCAATACTGTAAAAGAGTTCATATATTTTGGTCATTTCACCCCCTAACCCAGCCCCTATTAAAGGAATTAGCCTAGAAATAATTCAGAGCATTGGCATTAGAACTGTCATCATCCTTCAGGGCTAACACTGTGGTGAAATAACTTCCAACAGACTGCCAATCCACAAGTTTTTTGGAAGACTTTGCTTTCTGGAGATTAGAAAGGAGTTGTTTGTTTGTTTCTTTGTTTAATCAAAGAAAGCTTAAGTTCTGCAAAAGTTGGTGACGCTGTCCAGCAAGCTTCATATTACTCTAGGTCTCCTATTTACAAATGGACAGCAGATAGAAAAAGTGACAAAAAGCCCTCACGTAGACAAATCAGTGTTTTGACTAACGTGAAAACCTTTAAGGAGATTGGTTTAAGTCAGAGCGGTGGTAGGGGAAGAAGGAGTAATGCATCTAAACCTCTTTATTAGTTTTCTTCCTTTCCTATACTACTTGCATGCAGATGATCCGTGCTATGGATAGGGATATTCTGTGGACAGTCTCAGTTACTGGCTATTGATCATTAGCTATCAGTCTCACTGGCATTTTCCAAGATATTCAACTGTAAGATCCCTATCCTATAGCCCTAGACCGATAGGACTAGACAATAACATGTGTGTAGAATTTCACATCCTTTTAGGATATTCCACATTAAAACATTTTGAAGAATTCAAGATTATCTCCTCAGAATATTTATAAGACAGATCCATGGGGGAATTCATCCTGTTCTGTGCAATAGTAGCAGCACAAAGCAGCCTTAAAGTCAGCTTAGGCATCTCTTTGAGGATTTCTCTGACGTACAGAAATCCTGTAGTAATGGCTTTTTCCCTTTCCCTCACTGCAAGTTCCACTTCAAAGATGTTTGGATGGTATAACTACTGGAGAGGAACTTACTGCAAGTTTCTGTCCCTCAGGTATTGTCTACCATCTGAAGGACTTCTTGTGGCTCTTAAGAATCAGCAATACCTCAAGGTAGCTTTGAAGCTACTTTAAATTACCATGAAACCCAAAGGTCAGCCCCAGGATCCTGAGGTTCGCAGATGTGCTTCCCTTCCTGTCATTTTCCCTAGAAGTCGTTCCATATTGCCTTCTTTTCTGAAGTCATAGCCCAATGATTCTAGTTTAGTTTTGCACCCTAATAGTAGACAGACTTTTTTTTCCCATCATCAGTGGAGATGGAGAGTGATTTTGACTAATGACTTCATTGTCCCCAGCCAGCAAGAGACTTGCCTTTTTCAGTTTGCATCAGAATGGATGCCGAACACTCTAAGTCTCTAACTGGCAGTAGGTTTCACCTGCTGAGAAGTGAGGAAATTAGTCAGGAAAAAAAATGGTCTCAAAATAATACTGATTTACTCTAACTGCAACTAGAATGTCAGTGGATGCAAAAGTTTTCCTAAGCTTTCCTGGACTTTTTTCCTAAGACTGTACGTGCAAGGAAAAAAAACCTGTTTATGAGAATCAAAATGATCCTAAGAAGCAAGTAAATCCCCATTTAATTTTTTTTTTTCATTTTTCTGTGTATTTTTAATACGAAGGAGAAGTAAAGGAGGGGGGTGAATTTCCAATGATATTAACATTAGGGTGTTTTCATGCCAACCCCTACTCTTCTCCCAGTGAGAAGACTGGGCCTGTCTCAGGAATTTCGGGAATACTGATTTATTGGTATATGCATAAGATTGTAACATATAATGTCACAAGTATTAAATCCAGTCACAGGTCATGACTGGATCTTTTAAATCTCAGCTAGATCTGCTCTTCACACCCAAGGAAGAACTTCTTGGGGACATGACAATCAACACAGCCTTGACTCTAGTGACCATGAAATTGTGGGGCCTGAGATCCTAAGGTAAGCAAGGAGGGAGAGTAGCAGAATTGGACTTCAGAAAAGCAGAATGCACCTCATTCAGGGAACTAGTAGGTGGGATCACATGGGAGGCATCTCTGAAGGGTGAAGGAGCTCTGGAAAGCTGACAGGCTTTTGAAGACAACCTCCTCCAACCAAAATTATGGGTCATCATGATACTCAGGAAAGTAAGTAGAGACATCAGGAAACTAGACTGGCTAAACAGGGAACACATGACTGAGCTTCAGTGTAAAAAAAGTAGAATATAGGAGGTGGAAGCAGGGACAGGTTACAAAGGAGGAATTTATAAACTTTTGGCAGGTAGTGTCGGTGTTAGGAAAGCCAAAGCTCACTTAAAGTTGATGCCTGTAAGGGTCGTAAAGTGTATGGCATCCTGGGATCCATTAGTTAAATATTGCCAGCAGGTCAAGGGAGGTGATCCTTCCCCTCTACTCAGCACTGGTGAGGCCAAACCTGGAGTGCAGCGTTCAACTCTGGGCTCCCCAGTACAAGAGGACATACTGGAGAGAGTCCAATGAAGGACCACTAAGGTGATTAAGAGAATGGAGCATTTTTCATATGAGGAGAGGCTGAGAGAGCTGGGACTGTTCAGCCTGCAGAAGGCTCAGGAGGGATCTCATCCATGTATATAAATACTTGAAGGGAGGGTGTGAAGAAGATGGAGCCAGGCTTTTTTAAGTGGTGGCCAGTGACAGGACAAGAGGCAATGGGCACAAACTGAAACACAGGAAGCTACGTCTGAATGTCAGGAAACACTTTTTTACTGTAAGGGTGACTGAACACTGAAACAGGTTGCCCAGAGGCATTGTGGCATCTCTATCCTTGCAGTAGATGACCCTACTTGAGCAGGGGCAGTTGGATGAGATGACCTCAGAGGTTCTTCCAACCTGAGCCATTCTGTGATCCTGCGATAACTAGAAAATCTTCTACCACTTCTACCACTACATTAGTATTCCAAGGCTGAACAAGAAATATGTGGGACTGTTGCAGAATTGAGGGGAGGGAGGAGGTATGCATGTGAATTAGTAACAGCAAACACAAACAAGGCTGAGGTACTGATGCCTTCTTTGCCCTCGTCTTCACCAGCTAGGTCTTCCAGCTCTCTGTGTTGGAGGCAGGGTTCAGGGAGGAGCAGAAGGACCAGCACCCAGTGAGGGTCGACTCAGGAAACTCAAGGGAGCTTGAGGGAACTCTACGCATACAAGTCTATGGGGCCAAACATGTTGTCTCCATGGGTGCTGGGAGAACTGGTGGTATCCTTGCTAGGCCGATCTCTCTCATCTCTGAAAGGTCATAGAGACTAGGGGAGGTCCTCGATGACTGCAGAAACGCAGATATGCCCATCTTTAAAAAAGACCATAAGGAAACAGGGAACAACAGGCCAGTCAGCCTCACTTCACTCCCTGGGAAATCATGGAATGAGTCCTCTTGGACTGACAAAAGAGAAGAAAGTGACTGGGAACAGCCAGCATGGATTTATCAAGAGTAAATCATGCCTGACCAACCTGATTGCCTTCTCTTATTAAATGATTGGATTTGTGCATGAAGGGAAAGGCATGGATATTATTTACCTTGCCTTTAGCAAGGCTTCTGATATTGTGTCCCACTATATTTTTGTATCCAAGTTTGGACACTATGGTCTGGATGTGTGGACAACTAGACAGGTAAAAAACTGGGTGGATGGCTGGGCTTAGAAACTAGTGCTTAATTGGTCATCTACTTCCAGTCCACCTGGAGGCTGGTAACAAGTGGAGTACTACAGGGATGTAAACTAGGGATGTAAATTAGGACCTGTTGTTTAACATTTTTATTGATGACCTGATTAGACTAAGTTGGGAGAACCAGTTGCTCAAGGGCAGCGCTGCCGTTCAGAGTTAAGTAGGCAGGGTGGAGCAAAGGGCCAACAGAAACCACACAAAATTCAGCAGGGACAACTGCCCAAGTCCTGCACCTGGGCAGGAAAAGCCCAGGGCAACCACACAGGCTGGGAATGGACTGGCTAGGGAACAGCTCTGTGGAAAAGTCCCTGCAGGTCTTGGTGGGCAGTGAGCTGCACATGAGCCTGCAGTGTGCCCTGGGAAGCAAAGATGGCCAAAAACATGTTGGGCTGTATAAGCAGGAGTGTACCCAGCAAATCAAAGGAAATTATCATCCCCCCCAACACAGCATTTGCTAGACCATATCTAGACTACTGCATTTAGTTTTGCCCCCCACCTGCCAATACAGGAAAGACATCAACAAGATGGAGCAGATTTGGTGGATGACTACCAACATGGTTGGTGACTGGAACACTGTCAAATGAGGAAAGAGTGAAGGAGGTGGGCTTGTCCAGCCGGATAAGATGGCCTTGGCAGACCTCACAGCAACCTTCCCATACCTAGAAGAGGGGCATCAAGGAGACAGAGCCAGACTCTCCACAGCAGTGCATGGTGGGAGGACAAGAGACAGAAAGCACAAGTTAAAAAAGAGGTTTAGACTGGATATAAGGAGGAACTTTTTTCCCCGTGAGGACAGTTGGGCAGTGGAGCAGTTTACCCAGAGAGGCTGTACAGTCTCCATCCTTGGAGGTTTTTAAGGCCAATTGTGCAACTTCATCTGATCTCACTACTGACCCTGCTTTGAGCAGCAGGAGGTTGGACAAGAAACCTCCCTTCCAACCTCAATTATTTTGATTCTAAGATCCTGCGAAATGGGAGAAACTTTTCAATGATTTGCATGAATATGGTAGAGAAGTCTGTGATTATCAAAGTAATATCAACAGGACAAAACCAAAAGTAAATAATTTCTGAAAGTATTGTCCAGTTTGTCAGGAGGAGCACTGCATCTTGTGTCCTTTCAACATTTTAGCATATATACTTCAGGTTAGTAAGACTGCCATCCATGACTTCCGCTGTCCTATGAGCTCATTCTTTATAGGTACATATGGAAGATGTGAACGGTTAAATGGTTGTACTTCTAAGTATGTATAAATTAATTTACATTAGTGATTACAACTCCAACAGAAAAATGTCACATTCAAGAAGTAACAGTCTACAAAGTCAGTAGTGAATAAAAATCTTAATTTATTTCTGTCCTCCATTGCTTCTCTGCTACCTGTAAATGTTCACTAGCTCACAAGAATTCACACTCAAAATTTTAGAAAATAAGCATGGACTCCTGCTGGAGTCAACTTTGCATAGATACAAACAGCAGCCTTTTTTTGGGGGGTCATATGTGATCTTCAAGAAACTCTTGTTTGAAGGGTACAGTGCTAAAACAAGTGCTGTTTTGAAGCAGATACAAGTCAATGAAATCAACCTGTTTCCATCTAGTTCCAGTTTTCCTCCCTTGCTTTAGAACTGGTAAATCATATGGCAGTTGTTTCCAAGAAGAAAGTGTATTTTTCACATTCTTATTTCATGAAAGCTGAATCAATTTTTCTCATATTTTAATGAGCAATTGTTGCATCAATTTGGTCAGATTTTGAGTAACATCCACCAATGTTGGAAAGATTCGATACACTAAGGAAATAAGGCTTCACAGGAATTATCATATTGGAAAAAAACTAAAACAAGATCTTTTCACTTATTGGTTTTAATAGTTGGCTTTAAAGAAGCTGCAGGAATAATGCCTACAATGAGCAAATATGGGAGAATCCTTCCCAAGACAAGTATTTCCTTTTAAGGCCCATTTGCCAAAATGATGTTTATGTGATGCTTAAGGGCCCAGTTTGTTTCCGTTACCCTTTTCTTAATTTTCAATGTGTAGAACTTCCATTCTGAACTTTTCAGATAATCAGTTCCCAAACTTTGTGTTGAAAAGGAGACCTTTTTAACAGCCTGGTATTGCCATTTTTAAGTTTCATTGAATATCTCCTTCTTCTTTGTACTATGATCAAACAGGGAAAATAGAAGTTTCCTGTCCCATGTATACCATTCATTATTTTGTCTACTTTTTAGATGGTCCCTCTTCTACAAGGCAGATCATCTGTATGTATTATCCCTCTTCACATTCTGTTACTAACTATTCTGATTTTTTAAATTTTCCTTCTTGTTTTCCTTATTTAAAGCCAGAATTCCCAACACTGTAATTTGAAGCTGTATCGCTGATTTATATAAATACACAATAATATTTTCCATACTCCTGTTCCTTATGGATCCTAAAAGGTTTTCACCACTGCTGTTCCTTGAGTATAAAAGAATACCGAATGTTTTTGGAATATTCTAAGTGACCTAAATTGTACTTTTGTAATAGTAATACTTATGTGTACTTAGATGCATACTACTCCAGGTATAATAAAGAAGTGGTTACAGTATTAACAAATAACACAGAGTGATTACAGATTTATAAATGGAGATGAAGGAAACGTCTGTTTCACATTTAACATGAACAAACCAAAAAATTTGGATAAGTACCTTGACATTTGGGTAGGGTAGCTGAAATGTTTCCAAAGTTTCTGAATTTACTGAGTCTGTAAAACTGGTTGGGAAATGAGGCAAAACCAGGATTTTTTTTCTTTATTTTTTGTAAGGTTACTTTTGCAGTTCTGTTTGAAGAGTCTTCCATAGTACTTAGATACTTGCTTTTCTAGTGCTGGGTTGAGCAAGCAGGAAGAATGATTTTAGAGGATATTAAGCAGACTTGATTGAAACTTTAAATGTTCCATATTCACTATGACTTTTGGGCAAAGATAGAAAGTGAGTGTATGTCACCCATCCAATCCATATTTTCACAGTTGAAAAAGATCTTTATTTAGAAAGACTTAAGCTAAAACTGCTATTTTGCTAAAGAGTAATAAAGGTTATAGTGTTGATCTACTACTATCCAGTCTTCCTGAAGTGTTCACGAACAGAGAAACTGCTAAAGCTCTTGTTTGAGGGAGGGTACTCCAAAATCTGCATTTGTTTTTTAGGTCTGACCCGCAACTTTTTTACTATCTAGAGGAAACTCTATTCCTTGTACCTGGAGATGAAATAAAAAGCATTTCATAAAGGACATAGACACTTTGGTGACACTGGAGTAACAACAAGGTCTTCTACCACTTCTAGACCCCTTATTAGCTATTAGTAACTCATACAACCATGGGAAATCACTCTTTGTTCATCTTGGTGCTTTGTCCATGTTGAACCATTTCAGAAATACCAGGGAACTAGGAACCACAGAACCACAGAAGTGCTAGAGTCTTCATTTACACAAACTTACATAACGAAACTGTACCTACATAATGGTTGAGGTCTCTGACCTGTGCTGGAATTTGACACTTTGTTTCTTAGCTTCAGAAGTAGTGGGAAAAGAGGGAAAAGTATATACGTGCTCTAAAAGCTGCAAGAATACCAAGGGTCAATCTGCCTACATTTCACTCCATCTCAGGATGTTTTTATTACTCAGCTGTCAGTCATAACTATAAAGTAGTTGAGTTCTCACAGCCCTCACACACTATTTAGACAATGAATGAATAGGGCTGAAAGAAATTCTCCACCGTGTACATTGCGTACTTAATTTCATTTGTCCTCTTCAGCAGGGATAAGGTAATATTTTGTATTTTATTTTAAGACGTACTATATTAAATGTTGTTCTTAGATCTTTTAGAGGACTGCAAACTACTCCAAGCCATTTCTGCAAGCAGCATCTCAGGCACTATATATTTTTCCTTGGGACATAAGGAAGAAAAATGAGGCCATTTATCACACAAGATAGAAGATTTAATTGTCAGGGATTGCTGGAGATGAACTAGCATTACCTTCATACTGACCGTAAATGATAGAACCACAGGGAATCTGATTAGGACCATGCATAAGGTGATAGATATTATGGAGAGTGAAAGAACAGGGAAGGTATTTTGAATGACATCCAGATGGTTGCCATGTTTTTACATGTTTTTACATACTGACCACGCAGACTGCCTGAGAGGAAGTTTAGACAGCTTTTATTCCAGAGCAAGGTTTCACTAAATGATAATTAAACTTCCTTGAAAAGTAAGGATGTGAGAGGGGGAGATGGAAGGTGATAGTATGCACATCCATAAATAATACACCATTATTGGCAGTTAGCTTGTTATATTGTTATAGCAAGTGAAAGTCGCTAAGAAGACAAAAAGAATGTTTTGTTATCAATGCTGAAGTTAAAGTTAATGTGAAAATGAAAACGTTGGAATGTTATAATGATTTAGCCACAGGGTTTATCCAATTTCTGCTTCTAAATGGTGATTGTTGACTTCCAATCTGTAGAATAAGCACCAAGGTCAGTGTTGCATTCACCCATGTACTGCTCACAGTAGTCAACGTCTTGACATTGTGTAATAACGATAACACAATCGCTACACATATAAATATCTAAAGGCATCTTGACATTGATTCACCATACAAATAAATCTGCAAACGAAACTCCTAAGCAATTGTAAGCTGTGCCCGTCATGATGCCAGCTGAAGTGTTGTTTCTGCTAACCTGGCTAGTGTATACTTTGAATTGCATTCGAGTCAGTGAAACCCAATGATGGGAGGTGGCTGGAATCATTCCAGGGGACCCTTGCTGTCCTCCTCATCTGCAAGGTCATCTGCCCAGTTTCTTGGCAGCCATGTGATGAGAGATGTTGGCTGCTCAGAGTTTGTGATATGGGGCAGCTCTTAAGCAGATTGCTTCAGGGACCTCAGAGCTTTCCTGTTCATGCTGTTAGGGAGACCTCTAGGAGGACAGCCTTGGGGTAAGAGTTGCCTTGCAAAGAATCTCCTTGTTGGTTTGTTTTCTGGCAGTTGTTCCTAATAGGAACGAAGCCACATTTCAAAATGCTGAAATCCTCCGCAAAATTGATTTTCCTTCCACCACCCTGCTCTCCTGATGAGAGGGTGTGTTCATAAAGGGCTTCCAAATAACAGAAATGAAGAAAACACATTGTCACAAGAATGACTTTTGACACTTTAAAAATTGCTTTCTGAACCTGTTTGAGATTGTCAGCTAACAGGGTAGCCTTCTTTCATAACTCCTTTATAGTAATGCACAGCTGGGTAATCCACCTCAAACAATACTTACTTTTGTCTTTCCTTATTTATCACCATTATCATTACTTTTTACTTTGGTTACCAGATGTTTCTTTAGTGCTCTGACATGTTTTATAATTTGCATATTTATTAATTTAACTGGCAGAAAAGTCAACGTACTGGACAGTATGCACTTTGTATTTAACACTTAAACTTATGTGGCATATACAATAGGAAAAGCTCATCTGATATCCCCAATACATATTGAACGTACGAATTTAACATACTTTTTAAAATTCATGTATTTGGGCTTTTCTTTTGTGCCATGCAAAAATGTCTGATTATTTAGAGCACAGCTCAAATCCAAGGAGGAATCATTTTGAGTCTACAGTATAAACTCATAGCATTCAGGCTGTGGCTATGATGAACAAATCAGTAATTAATTGGGCATTCATTCCAGTGACCTGTCAGCATTCAAATGCTTTAATTAGATGGAGAAATGGAGGCAAGTAATGAGGGCCAAATCTGTATCCTTTTGAATTCAGTGGCAAAACATCCACTAGCTGCAATAAGATTTAGTCCTAAATGCACGACAGCACACTATAGAAGACGTCGCCTCCACCAACTGTGGTTCAAGTGTATAATACTGATAACGTCACTGGCATTGTATCTTTCGTTAAGGAAACAATGATGCTCTTAGGAAGCTTTTTGTCTTCTCATGCATACAAAACAGGTAATTTTCATAAAGTATTAATTGCAAATTATCTAGTATAAATGAGGGTCCCAAAAAGAAAAATCTATTTTATACTGTATCTGCTGTTTATTTCATTATTAGTATTCTTCATTGTTTTGCTTATGTGGTACACCTGAAAGGAAATACCACATCCTGTGTCAAGCAATCACAGTTTAAATACGCAGGTGTATAAAGACCTGGAGTTTTTATTCTATTCCCAAGTTTTTTCATAAGTATTCAAACATATATGTATCTAAATGTACACTAGAAGTGTATGCCTACCTGTTTTCTTATGTATTTTTGCCAGTTTCAATTTACATACATAGAGGAACCATATTCAAAATTTCCACACTAGATTAAAATGCTGGTGATATATTTTAAGTGTTTCCTTTCTCTTCTAAAGGTACTGTTTGTAGCTCAGTACCTGTTTTTTTCTACCTAGTTAGCATTAACTTTGCACTTGAAGTGCAGGTTTGAACTTTTTATTATGAAAAACATAGACCAGTTTTGAAAATTGACTTGTCATTAGGATGTTTTTTCAAATCAGATTTATTTGATATTCTGCCAAAAGTGCTTTTAGTTTCACTATGTATTTTTTAAAAGGAACTCTTCTAATTTATAAGATATGTAACAGATTTCGTGGCAAAATGTAATGCCATGCAGGGGTACCCACGCTAGCTTTGAATGAGGAACATACCTCCATCCTAGGGAATCGTAAGCATCTAAGCCTCTTCCTCCACCCACTTCTCCTCCTGGCTGTTACAAACTGCCTTCTCATTTTGCAGCCTTAATATATTCATGGCCACCTTATACAATTTTCTTCTTGTGCCTATACTGTTCTCTTTCTTTTTTTTTAAGTAGCATTTTCCCTTTATGTTTTTAAACCTATACTGAACTTTATTTATAAAACAAAAACATATTCTCTGTTAGCCTTTGCTTTGCAAGGCTAAGTCTCTGCAGGTCTCCTGTCAAAAGTATAGTTTCCATTCCTCTGAACATCTAAGCATGTTCATCTTTGTTGAACACAAGTGAACCAAGCTCTATGCAGTTTTTCAGATGAAGCCTCAACTGTACAGAAGCATTAATAATTCTCAATCCCTACCAAAAATACCCTACATGACATATTTGGGGATTAGGTTTGTACTTTTCACAGACAAATCAATCTGAAGTTCACAGACTTGCTGTGATCAACTGATATACCCTAGGTATTCCACTTTTCTGTCATTTCAAAATGATGAATTGTCAGCCTATAACAGAGATTCTTGTTATTAGATCTGAAGTACATGACTTTGCAATTTGTACAATTATACCTCATCCCTTCTTTTCTAGTTCACTCAACTCTTCCAATATTATATTCTGATCCCTCTTTAAATTACTGTTTCCAGTGCATTGTCGTTAGCTGTTTCCATTCTTCTTCAAATGACTGACACAAGCCCTCAACCCCTCCCCACCATATGCCTTATACAGTTCCTTATAACCACTGCATTTAAGTAGATCTCCGTTTCATCTAGATTTTTTCCAGAAGGAAAGTCACAAGCTGTCTTAAAGATAAGCTCAAACAAACTTTGTAACACCTTCCAAACAGCTGAATCTTCAAAAATTTTCAGTTTCAGAGTAGTATTTCAACTATATCAACACTAAACTCCTGAAAGAAGGACTTTTACAAAATCCTTGATGCATTTCACTCCTTTCTTTTTATAGGCTCAGTACTAGAACTCAGCCCCCATATCCTTCCTCAGGCCTCAATAAGGTTTTGGGTTTTTTTCTGGTCTTTCCCACAAGTGCCTCACATAACTTCTGTACTTCAGTGAGGATCACCTTGGGTGCTGTGCTCAGTTTTGGGGGGTCTTTATTTTTTCCATTTCTAAGAGTCACCATCTGGGAGCAGAGCTCTTTTATCCATCTGGGAGCAGAGCAGCTTCCCACCCTTGCTGAGAGCGGTGGTCTCACCTCCACAACTGCTAAATAACACAGAGTTCTTCTGACTATAGCAACTTAAAGATCCCTAACCTATTTTAAGAAGAGATCAGTATCTGACAGGCATAAATTTCTGGGGCTAGAAAGGGTGGCAGTCAACATGGTCATCTGAGCCAAGCCATACAGCCCTGCTGACTGGAGAAGTTTGCCACAGCAGTAGGACACCGGCATCATCCCTGAGGATACTTTTAAGATCCACAACATGCATCTGAAATTGTTCCACTTGGCTCTGGAACTGAATAAATCTCTTCAGTGTTCATCAAATATCTACTTAGCACCAGTTCTATTGCCTGAGCATGCTCACCAGAGTCCAGTGTTTTGTACCTGCCTATTTAGCTCAGCTGGTCTATTATCCTATCTGCTCAGAAATTGTCTAAAGAACTAGAACCAAGAGTTCTTGAGCTCAGATAACTACATACCCTCCCAACCTGAGATTTGATTTTGATTTGTTCTCCACTGAATGCCTCTAAATATTCCTTGAGACAACAGGGGCAGGTATACAGGTTCTCAGCATCCCTATGTCTATCATACACCAGGCTATCACACCATCTCTCAGTCTTGTGATGGCTGGGAGATTTCCTCTTCTCATCTAGCCCTCTTTGGCATTTAGACACAAGATTTTTGTTACCAAAGTGACAATCATGAGGCTTTTACTCAATGTGCTGGTAGACAAGGCTCATATGTTATCACATGTCACCTTCTAGCAGGGTCTGCCACAGTGTCTACATTAGCTCCAGTAAAAGAGGTTTTCCTTGCTGTAATTCCCCAAGATAGCACTGATGGCCTGAAAGTCTCCATTTGAAATGATGAACTGTCTTACTCCACAATGACTGCACAACACATTCTGCCAAGGAAGCCCTGTACAAACTGCAGTATCCACCAGACCCTCTTCTTCAATCCCTAGAAAGAGACCAGACAGTTCCTTGTACCAAGAAACATACAGAAACCATTATGCTCCTTTGCTCTTGATTTCCCAGGTTTCGTACCAAAAGCAGGAATCATCAAAACAATGTTATGTTAGTGCTGAGGTTTTTGATGCCACAAATTCTGACCTCAGGTGTTTGACACCCCAGTGAGAGCTGAATTGAAATCCTCCCTTCACCAGCTACTCCTTTGACCCAGGCAGCAGATTGCCTTAGACCAGTGGGTATTAGCATTATCTCTCAAGGCTTATCCAGTCCACTTATCCACACAACTTAGGAATTTTGTCCCAGTCCTCCTGTGCTGCCTATCTCCAGGGACCTCTCCTTCCGCAGCCTGCAGTGGCCTGCAGTGGCCTGCAGTGGCAGGGCTTGCACATGCCAGAAAAGACAAATGTTGATTGTAGTTCGCCACTGTTCTCGTCTATCTCAACTGTTTCAACAGTAGCACTTTCTGTTAATCAAAGAAGGACGGAGACCAGACACCTGCACAGACTTAAGAAACTTGGAAGATTTTTAATTATGAGTTCCCTGTCGCAGTCATAGCATGAACAACTCTTTCTGTTGAGCAAGCATATATATTTGCACTTCCCAGTCTGCAAGATGAATGCTTCTACGTCTCAGGCAGGTTTTCACTTCACCTTGGGTCAGAATAATTTCTTTTGTGGCAGGTCTTCCTATCCGACCTCTGCACCAGTGAATATACCCGCGAAGGTTTGGCTTATATACATGTCTACCTGATGGAAAGCAGTGTGATACTTCATTCCTGTTTAAGGCACCAAAATAAATTTGGTGCTAGGTGCTTTAGTCCCACTTGACATTATGAGGCCCTACCTTCACTCTACAAAGGTTTTATAATGTATTCAGATTTTGTTTTAAAATGGCTATGTATTTTACACTTCTGGTTTGTAAATTAAGCTCATGCTCGTAACAGCTTAAGAAAAATAGAATATGCCTGAGTCTTCAGTCTGAAATGAGAAATGGGGCTGACCCAAGCACCTCTGTTTTAGGACTACTATCACTTACAGTTGGTCTGTGAATATTATGTCCTCAATTAGGTCATCCAATATAACAAATTTCATTGATTTCCCACCTAGTACATCTTGTAGGATGACCACCAAAGTGAACAATATATGGATGAATGCAGCAATCACTGCAGTTAAAATCTCCAGGTACCTGCTTTAACATTACCTCAAAGACTGTGTTTAGAAACTGAAGAGGTTTACTGATCATATGGACCATAAGGGTCTCTCCCTTTGGACATTTGATACATGCACATGTACCACGCTTGACGGCATCATCACTGTGTATGTAAGAGTGTCAGTGCAGCAGATAAACAAACATATTCTTAACTTGAGAGAATTATGTGTTTATATCATAAATTTGCTGTGTCTAGTCTGTCCTACTTCATTCTTTATTCCAGGTGTTACAACCAAGTGGTCTGAGGGACCTACTTAATGAACACAAGTGGCACTGGATACAAGATGTCTGCTATTTCTCCTTCAGAAATATAAATGGCATACTCAGTTACAAAATAACCACAGTCATATTTATGTAATTTATTGTCCTTTTTAGTGCCTCTTATCTTAGCATCCAAGTATTACAATGGTTTCCAGATATGACCAAAAAGAGTTTTCTGTGTGGGAAGCCTATTGCTGAATCAGATTTGGTACATGCTTTTTTTTCAAACATCACAATCACAACTGTGTTTCTTCTTACCTCTAGCAGTGTTTGCCTGAGATTCCTCACCCTGCTGGCAGGTGTTGATCCAGCTGGGAAAGCGCAAATGGGGTTTTTTGCTGACTCAGTAACAAAGCCAGCTCATTATTCCACTCAGATATAAGACAAATAAAGAGAAAACATGACAGAGAGAGTGGTAAGGTTTGGGTAGGCATCTCCTGAGGGAACAAGGCATAAGGAAAACCAAATCCAAGGAAAAGTTTTAGATTGCGGTTTCATAGCAAATTCTTTCAGGATGGCCTTTGTGTTAATAAGCAAGGTTTATTAATGAAGAAATCCACTTGCCTGCACCCAAACATGCATGAATATTAGTCAATATTCTTTTTAATAGCTGCTTTCTCTTGCATGAATGTCTATCAGCCACCCGTAATTCTCAGACAACATGTCTGCAGCCAGCTTTTGTGAACATGTTAATTAGGAAGTCCGTACCAGCTGAGTTTCTAAGATGAACAGCAAATAGTACTGCTCGTGCGCCCCACCCCCACAGCAGGCACCCAAACAGCATGGTTTATTCAACAGAAATCATACGGAGGAGAGAGACCAGGTAGATTTGGAAGCTCAGAGCTGTAATGCAAAACTATAAATCCTGCCTACATAGAGAGCTTAAGTGTCACACTGGCATTCAGTGACAAACAGTGGTCTCAGATCTTGGATTTTATGGTTGCCTCGAGTAGCAAAAATGGTTCGTTTCATAACATTGCGAAGAACCTATTGGGCCCCAGCATATACAAATATGCTGAAGTGTAAGCAGAGAGATAATTCATTCTGTACCCTCCAACAGACAGAGAGGTAACCTGCCACAGAACGTACGACCGTGAATTAACTTTCCTTACCCCAAGGTAATCATTTGGTTTTATAGATAAAATTTGGGATTATAAATTATCTGCTTCAGCACAATTACTTTGCTAAATGATTTCTTGGCTATTAATGACACAACTAAAATCTTCCCGACATGGGGCTGTTCCATGTTCAATGGGATTGATACCAAGGAAATAAAAGCCTGTGAAAATTTGAATAGCAAATATTGGCTTGTGAAAATACTGGTAGTATAAGTGTTTGTATGGAGAATTAATGGTGGCACGGAGAATTAATGGTGGCACAGCTGTACTGAATACGCTGCAGTCACTGTATATGTGCTTTAGGAAGGAGTGAAGCATTATACAGCCTGAAGAAAGACGTGTAAATATTGCTTTACATAAGATAGTTGCTCATAGTAAGGTAGGATGTAAACTTACAGTATTGTGATTCTTTCATGGAAGTTTCTCTTTAGGTTTTGTGGAGAGCAGGGTAAGAAACTTCTGATAGCGTTGCGTTGGTTGGAGACATCTATTGTGATAAGAGACCTCGTACTTGGCTCAGTGTTTATGACTTTGGTAGAATTAAAAATAAAAAGAAAGAACAAAACTGTATTTCAGACTACAAGTAATGTAATAAAAAAGGAAAGGAGGAGCGGAGAAGCCTCCTCCAAAGTTCCAAGCAATAATGCCTCACTGCAAAGCTCTGCAGTTTGTCAGGAAAAGGTCATGTTCCCAAAACCAAAAGCCCAAACCTCATCTAAAGTACTGAGCAGGCTGGAGAAATAAGTACAGTCCATTAGCAGATAGAAATTACCTGCTACTGTGTTATAATCTTTTCTTCAACAATGTACGTTCTTCACAAAGCAGTACCCTGAGCAGAGCTTGCAGCTTGTTTTAAAATAAAAGAGGCAGAGAAAGTTGGCGCTTTGCAGAGATACCTTCATGAAGTGTGGGGAGAGGCTTCAGTGGCTTCTTGTGCTTTTTATTTCCCCAGGAAGCTGTAGGGCTAGAGGGCATTGGTTATGTGGGGCACCATTAAAGTCATGCACGTTTGGAAATGGGGATACAGCTCTTCCAATCTGCCGTTGAGAAGAAAATGAATGATGGAAATGTATTGTCTCTGAGATTTAAGCTTTTCCTTCTCCACTGCTGCTGACATCTGACACCCCACAACCTTTCCAGCACTTATCTACACTATCTCAGTATCATTTTCACCACCTTCTCTTCCTCCTAAACACACACACACACCCCCCACTACAAAGACAGTTTCCATGACCTGAGGAGGAGTCCCTCAGAAGCCATCTTCACATCAGGGCTATCCTTCTAAAATCTACACTTCTTGGCCATCCATTTTTAAAAGTAACTTTTCCCATGAAAAATGTGGGTATCAGAATTAGAACTGCTCAAATATAATAGCATTTCTGCACACTAATGTTTATTGTTTCACCGTCAAGTAATTCTCGCATTTTTATAGTCCTTAAAATTCAATCAAATGAACATTCTCTCTTAAGAGTTTCTGCAAAACCCAAATTATTCATATGTTTAGAATGCCAACGGTTATTTCAGAGAGGCCCATGTTCCCCTGAAAATTTCAGAATTTAAGCAAATTAAAAAAACACTTCAGGTATCAATTATTCTCTACTACAGTTTCTTACATATTTCTTACACCTGTCACTGGGGCTTACATAGCAGGAAAACTGAAAACTCCCTATAGAAAATGTGAGCTTCTCTCTCCCTCATACTGAAAAGGTGCATTGTGGAACACAACTGTATTTTATTAATTTTTCAGTTAAACCTTTAAAATGTCTGTGAAAAAAAAATGGCATGTTTGGAAAGTTTTATCCTCAGTAATAACAGGTCTAACATTTCTCCATTAGCATTGATAAGACAGTGTTCTGGGTTCAGTTATAAATGGTTGATCAACACTCAGTGAGCCCATTGATACCCTTGTCATGAGAAATGCAAACACTCAAGAGTGTGTTAAAAAGCAATATTTTCTTCATACAGTATAATATCTTTATATAAATGCTTGAAATATATAAAAATGAAAAGAGTATGTCCCTCTTACACATAAAAACATTGGCTCTCTCCACATCAGCATGGCACCAAAAGGTTCATGAGCACAGCTGTTCAGGTTACAGCTGTTCAGGCTCAGCACAATACCCCAACTAGGTTTCAAGAGCTNAGTGAGAATGAGGCCATTTTCTTCTGAAGAGATCTAAAACCATTAGTGAGTTTGTGTCAAACGCACATTTTTTTCCTAGAAGTTAAGGCAGTGTGCAGATATTTGTATTATTTGTTTGCCAGTTTATCTTGGAGGATTTAGTTTGCTTTAGTTTGTTTATTTCAGACGGACTTCATTTGGTTAGGGCTTTTGTTTTGATTTATTTTGCTTTTCTCCCAGTTGTTCAGGGAAAGATTTATTGTGGACAGTGATTGGGGTTTTTTCCTTCATGCACATACCAATATTTTTCCGTATGGTCATTTTCAGAAAAAGAAAATGAAAAAATCCCCACATCCTGATTTACTATTGTCCCTGTGACTTACCCGGGCATTTTTCTATGCACATCCAGAAAGGAAGGCACCCTTGCTTCTGGAAAATGGTCACAGTGCCTACTGTACCCTCATTAATACAGCAATTCCTTAACACAATGACAGATAAAAGAACTTTCCTTTTATTGAACTAAATGCTGGTTTTACATAAAATAGACCATAATTCAGAGTCTGTAATGTCTACTGAAAGGTTAGACTCGTTACCATCCAAATAGGCTGAGCTAATAAAAATTATATTTGTTACAATCCAAATAGATTAACCGGCCTTAAGGGCTTAGCTTTGTATCACACTTTTCAATTTTCTTATAATTAAATTAACATAAAACAGACTTGACAAATAAATGACTGTATCAGAAACAGTTAAGCTCTATTTAACCAAAATAACTGTTCTATTTACATATACAGCAACCTGTGTCTATTTTGGGAGCTATAAGAAGCCTATCTAGTTAGCAAATCCTTGGGTGCCCACAGTCTGCTAACAGTCTTGGTCCCAGCCTTTCTGTGAACCACGTATAAATGGTAGATTTTTGTGGTTTAGCTTCTGCGCTTCCTGCTGGTTCCCTCTCAACCAGATACCTTTTCTGATGCCCTGTCACACCTAAGCAATGGCCTTGAAAGGCTTCACATGCAGAGCTTAGCTTTATTCACTGAGTAGCCTTTTTGACTAAACGATTTCAGTGGGATTACTTACTTTTTATGAAGCGAAGCACATGTTTAAGTCTTTGCAGGACAGTGATTTTAGTCTCTTCACCACATTTTCCCCATCCATCCATACATCTGCTACCCACATAGCTAAGCTGAAATAAGGTCTCTGGTAATGTCTCTTGGATGACAGCAGGCTAACTCTTTAATAGTTTTAGCAGTTCATTAATGAAGGCTGTATGGTTTATTCAGCAGCACTGACCTTCCTAAAAACACCCTGGCTCTCCATAAACTATGTCTCTACCTATTAGCTTTCTGGCCTTCTTTTCTCTCTCTTCTATTCCACTGTAAATCTTGAAACCATAATACTCAGAACCTTAATTTTCACCGCGTCTCCTACTTACCTCTAAAAAGAAAGAAAGAATGAGATGCAAATATATATACAGTCTCCTTTGTAGTCTCCTCTTTGGATGAAAGACCACAGGCATAACCTTAGTGGTTGGCAAGGGCACAAATATGAGACAGTGGGTCAAAATAGTCATTTTCCCTCTTGTTTCACTTGGGAGTGTGTTTGCGTACATGGCTGGGGAAGGTTTTCCCTTGAGGAGGGCAGCTGGAATGCTTTTCACAGAAGTTTGTTTCTCTTTCTGGTGTGGACTTTAAAAACATAGTATGATA
>VYZW01053746.1:47249-62644 GCA_013401315.1 Balaeniceps rex
AAAAAGCAAGGGGGGGTGGCTGTGAAACAATGGATCTTTTGTTCTTCTACAGGCTGAAAGACGTTGCAGACTGTTAACTCTTTAGGACTTATTACACACCATTTCCTTTACATGCCACTCAACGCATCCCTCTAAACTATCCCTGGTTCTCTGCCTTCACCTTTGGTGAAGCCCAACAGTATCTGGGTTAAAAACAGAGCAGTGCGGTATACACAAATTCAGAGCTGCGCAGTAGCTGTACTTTGACTTCTGAGGTATTCTCTATGCTCCCCTTTCCTCAGCTTTATGTATTAAAGCTTATTTTTAACTAAAGCTATGATCCTAAGCTTCTTCACAGCCGCAACTAAGCTGTGTGATTCATGTTTCAAAGCCTAATATTTTAGCCTCAAAAGCAGGATGAAATACTGTCATTTGAGTTTTTTAATGACTATGGACTAGTACATGCTTTTTCAGCCTTTCCTCAAAGGCTTCAAATTAGAATAAAACTAATTTCCACAGCACATGTAAGCCAATAAAAAGAGTACAGCAAGAGGAGGATACGGAGCTGGAAGAGAATAACATGGTACCGGGATTTGAGCTGAGTTTGTAGTGTATAATGATAAATTATGTACAAATATCATTACTATTATTATTATGTATTATTATTCTGTGCCAGCACTCTTTGCTGGTATGTCAGTCCAGAATGCAAAATTCTTCTGTTTTTCCTCCTCTTTGCACAGTCTGAATAATGGGGCTTATTTTGTGCAAGTTTTGCCCCAGGGTTTCCCTTCTCTGACTGGCAGATGAATATGTGGTTATAGCCTTCCGCTCCTAGCCTGTGGAGCCACCCAGCTCCTCTGCTGTGATGCTTTCTGTAGCATAATACTCATGTGGAGCTTTACAACAGAGAGGACAAGTGGTCGTGGAAGCTTAGCTGGTAATCCAAAGCCCCCTTGAAACCAAAGGGCACTCTCCCGTTGGCCTCGGTGTGCTGCCAATGTGCTGCCAAATTCTACTCTGGGAGGTAGAGGAGGGGAAAAACTGTGTGAGAAATTTAGGGAGGATGCAAGAATGGGGGAAATGGGCAAGGGAAGAAGAAAGGAAAGGAAAAAGGAAAGTGGGAGTGAGAGATGGTATTTAATAATACGGGTCCTTTGGGAATAAATTGCGGTAAGCACTGAACAGCAAGAGTGAGGAGGTGGCCCTGCAGTGAGGATCTGTGAGAGGGATGGAGACCAACACAATGTCATCTCCATAAAGGAATGCAGATGAGACTATTTCTGCACAAACCTGGAGGCAGAAAAATGAAAAGTATTCCAGGCTTCCTAAGGTAAATTGGAGATTCAGTCTGAGGCATCCCTTCCTGTGGATTTCTCTTTCTGTTCTTGTCTTTGTGGCACAAATCAGGAGTTGCCTAATTACCTACCTCAGCATGGGCAGAGTTAAAGAGAGAGGTCTTATTGTTTGGTGTATTATCTCCAAGAACCTGAATAATCAAATTTTTGATGATGCAGCAGGCAAAGAACAAGAAGCTACGCAGTATTGTGTAGCTATTTTTTTTCATGGACTGTCCCAAGGAAACAAATACTGCAGCCAAAAGAGTGGCAAAGAGCGGCTGTAGTCATTTAGTCACTTGGCTCATCTTTTTTTATAAACAACCATAGAAAAACAGAATAGCTCTGTGCAGAAATGGCATCTAAAGCACATATATAGTCAAAGACATTTGATTTGCAGAGGATGTCCCTTTGGAGTTCAAGGAACAAACACACACAGTCCTCTACGGCTGAAGAAACCAAAACAAAACGGTTGACCAGAGTGTTGGGGTGTTCCTCGAGTTCTGCCAGTGCCATTCCTCTGACGTAACTGTGGTCTGCAAACCCATCGTACCACACTTGGCATGTTGCGGGGGTGGTTGTAAGCCAAAACGGAGTTTTCCCAGGCTGTGTTGGTCATCAGGTTTCAATGATCACCAATAAAATCATAAACACTTTATACAACAGAGACATTGAGGTTACAGTTGCTTTTTTTCACAGTATAGCATGCTTTTTAACATTTAAATATTTTTCTTTACTGTGTTATAAAGAGATAGAAGTCACAGTTAATGAAGGATGAAAAGATCTAGAAAGATTTTTTTTCTTCAGTTGCATGAAAACATAAGCATATCTTGGTTACAAGGAAAGAAAAAGCTGTGTGAATTATTTACTATGAGAAATGCAAAGAATAACACTGAGTAAAAATAATAAGTGCTATTCAAATGCAATAGAAGCCAGCAGAAGGCGGGTACTTGCATTTAAAAAGTTATTGTATTCATGGCTTCATTTATTTTGGTGGTGGTAGAATGTAAAGAGCAAAATAAATTAGAACCAAACATGGAAAAGATGGGATTAATATACAGCAGGGTTGTGAATGATTTGTTTCTCTTCCCACAATGCCTCTCTCCAGCTTATCTGAACACTTAGGTATGTTTATTTCCATAAAGAATGCATTTTATTCTGAAGGAAGCTAGGATGTGCTTTTTAAAATAAAGCAAAAACTTTATTAAAATTCAAAAGAAAAGTAAACAGAGATGATTTGGGAAGCTTTATTCATTTATTTGGGCAAACACTGCTAAAAACATTTAGGTGCACTGCGTGTTTAAAAAGTAATAAATAGCTATTGTGCTTACTTCATAAACTTGTCAGAGTGTCTTCATTTTATTTTCCTGAACAAACTGAATTTCTGTACTGCTCATCCCCAGCTAGTTAATAAATACATCACCCTAAAAAGTGCTGTGGTATTAAATTTACAGCAGATAAAATATGGATGAAGTTGCTGTGCTTCAGGTACGTCAACTGTGATTTAATATCTCTGACTACCCTTATGAGGAGTAAAAGATTACTCGGCTGCTCCAACAGCAAGATACTGACCTTTGCTCCCAAGTAACAGCCACTCAGCAAATACTACCAAATGAAGAAGTAGAATAACATATAGATTTGCCATAAGAAGAAATTGATCTAAATCCATATATCAAATCTGCTGATCAGAGCTCTGCAGAAGAAGTACCTCATAATCTTTAGTGTGGAATTGCAAAAACTTTCGGTGGAAGAGAAACTGTGGGTTTTATTTTAAAGTAAAAGATTTCTTGGGGCAAAAGGGTTCTATATCTGTATGTGTGGTGTGTGGAGAGAAACATACATATATACATGCCCCCTCGAGACATCTTCAAGTACAAAAACATCCACTGATCTACTAGATCATCAGCTAGTGATTTAGCAATCAGTCTTATCCCCATTTTCCATTTTTCTGTTAATTCTGTGAAAGAATAGAGAAAGGTATAACATTGTCTCTGTAAATGAAGGTAAAATTCCTCTGGGAAATCTCATAACAGTCTGATTTAATTTGTATCTTTAAAAAAAGTTATATCTAAAGGTGATAAAAATCCCCAGGAAGAAATGTTTGTTAGCAAAGAAAATAAATTCTTGTGATTTACATTTTGCCTTCAAAAAAGGTGGGTGAGTGAAAGGGTGCTGCTCCGCACTTCAAAGAGAAAGCAAATGAAAAATTTTCAACAACAAAGCCAAAATATGAAACAGACAAATCACTCTGCTGAGTACTTTTTAACCTACGGTGGCACATGTTAACAAAGCAACTGCTGTATATATAATAAGGATTGAAAAGGTAATCTTTAAATGTGGAAGTAAAATAAGAAACTTCCCTAATTAGTGCTGATTAGTCCTGCTTAAGGAGGTAGAACTTGATTTACAATGGTAAAATCAGTAGATTTATACCAGTATTAAACTTGCACAGGTAAGATTTTCTCAGGCCATTAAAAAATTGTTAAAAAAACTTCTTTCTCTAACACCCATGATTTTAACATGATCTAATAATATTTATGCTTTATATTCTGGCAGTTATGTACATATTATAACTTGATATCATAAGTAATTTCTGAATCCAATGTATTTGTGTCCACACAAATGAAAGCCTTGTTCATTTCCCAGTTCTGTGCAAGATATTATTTTTAATCGGCAGGATTTTTTTCCTGAAGAGGTGATTTGATTAACAAGTCCAAGAAAAAGAACATGATATTTGTCTCAAATGTCTGCTCTGGTTATATTACGAACGATAAACCATGACCCCTAAAGATTATCGATGTATTTTTGGGAAAGCTGGATTTCTTTCCAACTGAAACTTAGGAAAGAATGTGATTTTAAAAATATGGAAGTGGCGACATTTGTTTCAAGATTTTGGTTGGTGTTTTCCTTTCAATTAAAACACACTCTTTGCTATTAAGATGCACTGGCTTGGTTGAACAAGAACGTGCATCCTGCCCATCCTAGCCCAGATGTTACTCATTCAAACAGACGTCAGCCCATAAACCTTTCTAAACAAGTGCTTTCTCCACTCTGATTGCACAATGGATTTGGTCGGGCAAGATGACATTTTCTTGAGTGACAGATGCTCATGCTGCAGCAGTACCATGGACACTCATAACGTCCTTGCAGAGCAGCTGCTTCTTGAGGATTTTATACTGTTTTCTTTGTGTTTGTAATAATAAAGAAAAAAAAATTACCCTTTATACTTGGGGGTTAAAAAACACACACAGCAATGAGAGCCAAGACTTACTAGCAGGATTTAGAAAGTCTCAGAAGCTGAAGATGTGCAGATACTGTGAACCTTTTAATAGCACATCACTTCAAACAACATAAAAGTATTTTATTGGGCACTCCTGCCCTGCCTGAACTGGTAGCAGAAAGCAGGCACAAGGGGGGTCACAGGAGATGGAGGGAGGGAAAGAGGAAGAAGAAAGGACCATTGACAGATAATCTGAGGGGCTCAATTTTTGCAAAATATGTGGGTGGTTTCAAAAATTTATGGGTGGTTCCTAAATATTATTTATCTGCCTTTGGACTTTTAACAAGCAAAAAGAGGTCAGATTTTTTTTTTAAATATGCATTCTTATCACAATAATAGAAATAGTAAGAAGCAGCATCTGCTGTCAATGTGTATTAGTCTGAACATTAGGAATTATCACTGAACAGTTTATTACAAAATGGATTTCAAATTAATTTCAGAATAGAGAACTTCAGGAAAGCTGTTAGCACCCTAAAATGGAAGTAGGTAAGATCAAGTGGCATTTCTCAGCATCTCTTTTATGTCTCTGGCCAACAGAATAGTATTTCTCTGGTACGACCAACACAGCGTCAGTGACATCATGCCCAGTACAACATTCCTGAGCTTAGATGGCTGCAATATAAGCTCATTGAGCTGTTCCCTGCGTGTCATGGAATATGACATGCCACAAATATTCATAGAATTCAGATGAATATTTTTCTCATTGCTACTTGGGTGTCACTTCACATAGCTAATACCCAGCCTCAATCCTAGCCTATAATCAGCAGTTAAGACCCAGCCTGTGGTGCTCATACGCTGATCAGGAGAGCTGACATGAGCAGAGGGTGGCATTTCACCTTGAAATCCCATTTAAGGTTATGAAAATGGGGGGGCTAATGGTGAGAAACCTGTGCTGTCTTGATGCCACAAACAAGATATTTTTTGTTGGACAGTTTTTTGTGGACTATCATGCTGAATTTGGCCTGGCCTGGTATGCACCCTCTCTCAGGGGCATCCAGGTGAGATGAAAACCATCCCTGCTTTCTAGGGATCCTATGGAAGAAGGCACTTAACACTGAGGAAAAAAAATTAAAGGTGCCTAAAGCTAGCATAAATGTTAGCTGTTTGCCTAGGCAGGCCAAATTTAGGAGATATGGCTTGCCATATAGACCCTGCTGCTCATCATGTCAAGTCAGACTTAAGAGCCACTGGCCAGGAAATATAAGGTGTTTACTGTTTTGCTGGTGCCTCCAGCATACTTGCCCTGTGGCTAACAAACAGGGTTCAGTTTTTAAAACCATCAAGTGTGTGAATAAGCACTTTTTTTAAGAAAAGAAAGTTGTTCTAAGAGATAAAGTAAAACAATCTATCAAGGACATTACTCTCTCAGAGAATGACATTTTATCCCTCTTAATATTGCTAGAGAGTATTCCAGAAAATATGCCTTGGAAGGGATAGTCCAGATCTAAAAGGCTCTGCTGGCAAACAGTGATTAAATAGATCAAGTCTAAATGTCTTAAAATCTGAAGTTTTATTAGTATTCTCCTGAAGTAATAGTGAATCTGATATTGAAAATACAGCATCAACAGTTTTCAAGTTCTTAAAACTTCCCTGCAGGACAGGGGACAGAGGGTGAAGAGTTGAAGGTGGGAGAAAGAGGAGTTGGGCAAGGATTTTTTTTCTTTAGCCATTACAGAGAAACTGAGAGCAAATATGCTGATCAGAAACCTGGAAACCACAGTCAGGGGCTTTTGGACACGCAGGGAGATATTTAAGACCTTGTTTATGTGGAATTGAAAAGAGCTGTGGATTAGGGAGGCAAAAATAAATTTAAAAAATCTTCTGAGGGTTCAAGGACATCTGAGGGGACAGCATGAAAACCATGATACAGGCTGGAAAGGGCAAAAAGGGAGCAGGGAAAACTTAGGTTCTAGGAGGTAACATTGGGAGATGCAGTATCAGACAGAACATGGGTTGGTTGGACCAAGGGAAAGTGCAAAAACCCTTTTGGGAGATTGTAAACAGGATCTGAGGACTCAGAGTTGCAGCAGGGGCTTTATTAGCAGAAAGCTTGCAGCGTGCTTGCCAGCTCCAGGAGACCTGACCGCAGCACCAAGGACGTGGAGCCTCCTAATAAGCAGAGAGGAAGACTGTGAAGAAAAGCTCCTGTTTTTCCTTGTGCCTAGATTAGGTGCTCGGTGTGCTCTTCTTAGCCTAAAGCCAGTTCCCTGTGTGAGGACATCACAGCACAACGTCCGCAGAAGGCTGAAGACTTAACCCAGATTTTATTCAGCGAGGATTGTTTGATAGCACAGTCTCCCCTGTGGCTGCTGCTGAGAACCGAGCTCTGCTCGTGCAGCCGTACGGTGAAGGATTGATTCTGCAAGCTGCTGAGCACACCTGGGAACCCTTCAGCCCACCTGAGTTCAGTGGGGCTTATGAGCACTCAAATCCTGGCAGAAGTGATTGGCAGTTGCCGGATGGCATCCTTAGAGAATAAATGTTGCTGGATGTTCCTTCACCTCCTTATTAGTAGCAAATTATACCTGCAGCTGTCCAAGATTATTTGACTCTGGCCTGTCCCATCCTTAATCAATTGCTGATACGTGTGTGTGCAAGAGGTGAAAAAGCATATTCATTCCTTTCCTTTTGGATATTGGGCCAAGAGACAAAATTAAAGGGGGGGGGGGGAAGTAGAAGGAGGATTCACAAACATTCTTGCAAATAAAATCCATTGATTTACTTGGCTTTTTGCTAATTCACAAAGATCTAGAAGAGTAAGAATTTATTCACAGAAATGTTCACAGAAAAGCAAAAGCAGAGCAAATCCTACCATGAATAAATATTCATGGGAGTATTTGCACTGGGAGAGCTCCCCTGGCTATTCTAAAAGCTTTTTTTTTTTCCTGTAGTGTGGCTGCAAAGGATAGAATTAAGTAGTTTCAAGAAGCGAAAAAGGAACATGACGTAGTAGTCAGAGAGAAGTGTATTTGCTGTTATCGCAGCCAGAACCAGTGAAGCTGAGCTCTGGGCAGCTGACTGCTCCACCTTATGACTGGTTTGCCTTCAGTCATGAGGCTGAAAACTGGTGGTCCAGGGAAACATGGCACAAGTAGCTTACCTGCCTGTGCAGTGTAAGACAGACCAAAAGCTGGGGGATTATTCATTAGCTGTCCCAGTGCAAACTTTCCCTGGCCATGAAAGGGGAGATGGGCATTTAGGAAGCCACCATTTAGCTGATGCTGGAGTCTGTAGGTAGGAAATCTCCATAGGCTCTTTAAGCAGTTGCTGGAGAAGGCAGTGGGACAGACACCAGAATGGGGACCAGGACAGAGATCTTCCCTGCCATGCCGTGGCTGCATTAGTAGTTACAGAGCCTCGTCTTTTTTTCCCTGACCTGGTAAATCAAAGATTTTTGCCTGCAGCATGGCATGTCTCCAACAGTGCCCTGCTCAGGCTTACTTGTAACTTGAGGATTATGGGCTTCGAAACCTATTGAGCGGAAGAGAGGAGTGATCCAGCAGAACTGTTGCTGCCACCACTACCACCCTTCTGCAGGAGCTCAGCTCTGGGGCTCTCTAATGGAGAAACAAGTTGTGCGCAGCCATGAGAGGCACCTCAGGGTTGCCTGCCACCCCTCGGCACATATCTGCTCCCTAAGCATTGCCAATCTCTGCTCAGGACTTTGAATACAGCCCACCGCTGGTTTCACCCTCTGATGGAAACTGCAGTGGCTGAAAAGATGATGGAAGTCCCACTCAGCCACTCCAACTACTGTAAGGGAAACCCCAATGTGCTGCTGGTACCTTCAGCCCTGGTAGCTAAATCATTCTGCAGTCATCAATGAGGAGCTTGACCCCCTTGTCACCTGGACAAGGGGAGACTCATTGAATGCCTGTGCATGCATCAAGTCTGAAAGTTACAATCTGGGACTGTGGCTCCAGGAAAAAAAACCCTCCTCTTTCACCCTAACAGATTCACACCCCCCTTGCGCTTACGCACAGAGTTTGTAGCACTCTTTTATACTACTGAAAAGGCCCAATTACATTTTTAGGTTGTTTCTTAAAATGTATCTTTATAGAGAGTTGAGAGAATTTTGTGGTCAAATATTAACAAAAAAGTCAACAACCAAGACCAGAAACCTTACCAGTGTTGACCATATGCCTGAAAAGCTAACAGCACCCGATATACAGTGCGGCACTTTGTCCTTTCATTGTATATTTTCAGTAAAAACAACAAAACTGAGAACCAATGCTTACTTGACTTTGTTAGCACCTTTTATTTATTTATTTTCCTTCCAGTTTTTCACTCTTGATATATCTCCTAAGACTGTGAGCAGGATACATAGTGCTTCATATTCCAAGTGCTGAGGCCTATCTATCAAAAGCTGACTGGAGTGGGTGGTGAAATACAGTAGGAGGTGGCTAGCTACACAGTTGTACTATTAAATTACTGTCTGTCCAAGGAGAGTAATCTCTTGTTTCAGCAGCAGGTACTACTACCAGAGACTGTAAAAACCTCAAGCACTCTGAAATAGGCTGTCATATGGAGCACCATAAATTACATCAGTCAAATATTCCATCATTCATTCACTCCGCAGTCTTACAGTGGGATGAATAGTCTGCTCAAGGGAGAAAAACAACCAACAACTTTCTGATTCCTTTTCTATTTACTTTCTGAGAGTGCTTCAGGGGCCACTTTCCTATGGGAAGTTTTAATTAACCATAAAATATAATTTTCCATTTGCATAGCTGCAGGTTTCAGGGACCACAAGGATTGCTCCCCAAAATGCAACAGAGGTGTGGAATTTTCTTTTTCTTGAACTGCAGCTATTGTTATCCACCGTTTTATTAAGAAGTTTAAGAAGTGCAGCATCAATGACTTCCTTTTCATCTTTGTGGAACGTAACATTTGACAGTAAGTTAAAATCCTAAATAAAATATGAAAGCTGCCAGCACATGCCAAAAGTCTTTCGGAGAGCATATATGAAAAGTTGCTCCTAAGACGCAAATGTCACTAATACCATATGAAAATTGCAAAAAGGTATGTGAAAGTCACTAATGTGACATGAAAGAACAAAAGTATTCAAATTATGTGAAAGTTGCTGTTCCGATATGTTACCCTTACTGTTCTAGTTACTTTCTATCCTATCTTATTAGCAACTTCCATTTCAAACTAATCTTTGATAAAAGTCTTATTATATTAACAGTTTTCCTTAAGTATCAGAAAATTGTATTTCCAGTTGCACAGAGTAAAGTGTGACCTCATTAGCAGACTTTCGTACCAGTGCATGGGGGTTTTTTTACTCCCTTTCCTTCAGAAAATATGTGCATTCCTGCAGCCACGTTCTCTGCTCACTTTGTCTTTATAAAGGTATACACTGTTTATGCTTCCCACAAGAGCTTAAGAGCAGACTCAGAGTGAGTTTTGGAATAGAGACTTCCATCACCTGTATACTCTCAGTCCACATTGCTAGCTACAGAGCTGTTTAAAAATATCAATACCATGTCTAGGAAGAGCCATCGTCTTTAGGAAACCCTATCCAAATGAGAGCCTGAGCCCACAGTAAGATGCCACGTGTGTCTGAGTTCTCCTTTCAGTGGTGCAGTGTTTAAATCCATATTTGAGCAGGGGGTGTGTGCATTTTTACTAATCCTATACAGACAGTATTCAGTAAATCCCTACTTCTGCAATCAGAGATGAGTGTCCTTGTGGACCCCTTGAAAGACAGTGAGCCCTCATGAATGTGTAAGAGCAGGGCAGCACGAAGCCGAGTTCAGGGTTATTAGTACTTCAGAGCTATTTCTCTACAGACCAGTGCCCATGGAAGTGTCAAAGCTGAAATGATCTAGAACATGGGCATAATAGACTTTGGGCTTTATGGGTCCACTGATTTGGAATATATTTTTATCAGTCAAGAGTCTTATTTCTTCTTTTCTTTTTGAAATCTTCTGTGAAAGTGACAAAATACATTGCGTTGCTAGTTCTAGCTGCTGAAGTCCTGTATTTCTCCCATGTAACTCGCGCAAGCAAAACACCAGGTCAAGCATGCTATGAGAGGGTCAGGATGCTAATAGGAGATGAAAACATGAATAGATGACAAACATTTGTAGTGCAGATTTCCTGGCTCCATATGTAGGCCAGACCTGACCTCTGCAGACTGTGAGGGAGTGGCTGTATTCCCCCACAGTGCAGTACTCAGTCCATATGGTTAGCTTGGAAAAAAGGTACCTTCCACAAGTGAAAAGGATGTTGAATACCATGTGGTAAAGCCCTGTCCCAAGATGCATCAAAACAATGCATTGAGTGACATTAAACATTGCATCCTATTAACAGTTTCCCCTTACATTTCATTTTGATAGTGGGAAACTGCAATTAAACACTATAAATGCACTAGTTACACATCAGGTGACTGTTCCTAAGCAAGAACCTATAATTTGCCCCCAACAGACCCTTCTCCTTTGATTATTGGTCAGAAGATAATGCAGTTTGTCCATTTAATAACAGTTTGGGTATACTGTTAAAAGATGAAATTATTATAATACTGTGTATTTACAAAAAAAAAAACAACTTTGAAGCTAATAATCAAAAGATTAGAGAAAGGATATCTTTTAATTAATTTCAAACCCTGGATTGAGTATTAAATAGAAACATGAAAGAAAGATTTCCAGTTGGAAGGGCTGGTAACTGAAGAGTCTCTACTCTCTTGAGGATTACCATTTAATTTTAAACATTGATTTAAAATAAATGATGGTACAGTCCCCAAGGAAAGATGTATTTCAGTTGTAAACATAAGAGTGATGTATAATAAATGAAATATATAACATTCTCCTTGAGGAGTTTTTTTACTTTATTGTGCAATCATGCTATGGGAATTATTTATACCCTTTAACTTGAGTCTCAGACAAAAGCTATCAGGTATCTTTCTGTAATCAGCTTTTCCTTTATTTATATGCCTGTATTTACATTTTTTGAAAATTTGTCTCTGATACCAGTTTTTCTATCACCAATAATACTTGTGAGGGCATGTGATAGATGAGGAAGGTTTACTCTAGATTATCATCTGAATGCCAAGGGTCTCATAACAGTCCTGACCAAGTCCATACTATCTCACCTTATAGAAAGCCTCATAGTTCCCCACCCCACATCCAGTTTTCTCACTTATTTCATCCTAGCCCATGCAGCCTTTCTCATTCACGACTGTGTTTGTCAGCTCTTCACTCTGTTGCAGTCCTCCCATTTTCCGATTTCTCCTTCCTAAATATTAAGATATATTGTACCCTAGTTCTAGGAGAAGCAGCTTTTCTGCTTCATTTGTTTTGTGTCCTGTCAGCATCTAGGTGAATACAATAATTAATTATGAATAGTTGTTTCAGTACTTCTTCTAGGGAATCTGCTTTTTCTAGGTGTTCCCTTTCCACTACATATTCTTTTTTCTTTTTTCTTTTTTTTTTTTAGGAAAAAAAAAAGCGACTGTCAAGTTTGTCAAGCAAAAGTTTGGTTTAAGCAATTTTATTTTTAGGGAAAATATATGCCCTATTGACTCAGCTCTGGAGATCTGTTTCTAAGGTTTCAGGGCTTACATTAATCCATCTAAAGGACAAAGACATGTTCAGTGACCTAGCTGTCCAGTCAAGACTCCATCTCCTGATCTTCTAAATCTCACTTCTCCTGAGAATTTCTTGGCTCTGAGTGTGAAAAGAGAAGCACTCCCCGAGATGGCTGAAGCATAGCTCAGGAGGCACTTTGAAAACCAGAACAGGTACTTCTTAGAGGGGCCTGATGGTTCCTGCGTTCTGTAAGAGACCTAGCTAGTAACGTGTGAATGCACATTCAGCTGGATGATGTCTTCCAACATATGCTTCCTCTACCCTCTTTTGTAAAAGTTCAGTATTTGCTGGTTTTGGAAGGCATCTACTTGTTTATTTTTTGTTGTTGTTTGGATACTACTGCATCCTGTTATCCTTATAGAGCATTTTTGGATCAGAAGTGCATTGTAACTACATTTAATTTGACACAGTGCAATGGAAGGGGAATAAAGAATAGGAGATGGAGCGTATTTCCTAATTAATTGCAGTATTAATAAAATAAATATAGTAGTGACATATTACTCAAGGATTAGTCATGTCTCACCATGAAAATTCTTTTGTACACAAAGCTGCATATGGAGAGATGCTTTCGTTGAGTTCACACTGGGCTTTTGGGTACTTGGTAATTTTGCTTATTTGGAGTTCTCAATGGAGCTAATAATGTGGGCAAACTCCTTACTCTACTCTCCATGCTTAGATCACTAGACAACAGTATTTTTCATAGTAAAATATGATGCTGTGTGAAATATTGAGACCATTGGAGCAATAATATTTTCACTGAATGTGTGGGTGGAAGTAGAACTCAGTGGAGCACAAGTTGCAGGCCCTTAATATTTGCCTACCTGCAGAGTGTAGCACTCATGGAAGTAAAATGTTGCTTTTGAGGAAACTTTTACTGACTTGCTTTTTCAGATTTTCTGCTGACTTAATGATGGTTGCCTTGGCAGACCTACTCCCTCAAAGATGAGATGCTCCCTACATACAAAGCCTTCAGCACTCAGCAGGCACTGGGAAATCTTCCCTTTCCCAGCTTTGTTTCTAATAATTTGAGGGGAGAGGAGAGTTATATTTTTTTATGTCCCTCCCTTGAGTAGAGTTTCAAACAAGTGCATTAACACCCGCCATTCAAAAATCAGTAGGTATGGTGTGTTTGAATGAGCCAGCTTCTTGGACTGATTATGGGTTCAATCAATTGATCAAGAATCCTGTGTGGACTTGAGGTCTCATCCTGGTGAAAGGATCCCAGCTTTCAGCTCCTGCTGTAATAACTAACCTCGATGAGAGAGCAGCTGCCATCTCTTCTTTTCCAAAGGTCAATCAAAACCTTTAAACATTGGTCAGGCAGTCAAACCTTGCCTCTCGGAGAGACCGTGAAGTCCATCTTTCCCTGAACCCTCTACCCAAGAGCTGGATACAGTCTCAGGCACTACTAGCCTTCAGAGAGGTAGAAGGGGCCAGTAGGCTCACCTGAGACAGATGAAGAAAGTGGGCTCACCTGTATTTGCCAAATGTACTGCTTTTTGAACATTAAAAGCAAGCAGATTTGTACTTGAAAGTCCATTCAGAGAAGACACAGAGGTATGAATCTAACTTTAAGCTAGACTTGAAGGGGGAGAGGGATAATATCAGACTTGACTGTGACAAGCTGTGGGATGGCACGCTAAGGTTAGAGGGACAGGGTGCTAGCGAGGGAAGCAAGGGCCCTCAGCCTGTTGCTCTGAGACCTGCTGGCTACACTGCAACGCACTTGAAGTTGTATGGAGATGAGCCAGGGGGTCCTGAGGTAATAGGAGCCAAGAAGGAAACACCAGTGAAATACCTCAAAGGAACTAAGGGGTGTTCCTCTAAGAAGGTGACATGGCTGACAGCCCAGCTGAAGTGCCTCTACACCAATGCACGCAGCATGGGCAACAAACAGGAGGAGCTGGAAGCCACTGTGCTGCTAGAAAGCTATGACCTAGTTGCCATTGGTGGGACAAATCCCATGACTGGAGTGTGTCTATCGATGGCTACAGGCAGTTCAGAAGGGACAGGTGAGGAAGACAGGACGGAGGGGTTGCCCTCTACATCAAGAAATGGATAGAGTGTGAAGAGCTGTCTGAAAAATAGCGATGAGCAGGTTGAAAGCTTATGGGTAGAACTAGAGACCAAGGCAACAAAGGGAACCTTGTGGTTGGTGTCTACTACAGGCCACCTGATCAAGGGGAGCCTATTGACGAAGCCTTCTTCCTCCAGCTACAGGAGGCACTGTGCTCACAGGCTCTCATCCTGCTGGGGGACCACAACCACCCTGACATCTGCTGGAACAGTAGCACGGCAAGCTGTAGGCAATCCAGGAGACTTCTGGAATACATTGAGGATAATTTCTTAACCCAGGTAATAGACAGCCCTAGCAGAGGGGATGCAATACTGGACCTGATGGTCACCGACGTAAGTGAGCTAATCAATGATGTCAAGATCAGAGGCAGCCTGGGCTGCAGTGATCACACACTGGTGGAGTTCACAGTCCTGAGGAATATGGGTCAGGCAAAGAGTAAAGTCAGGACCCTGAATTTTAGGAAAGCAGAATTCCAGCTCTTCAAGGAGTTAGTCAATAGGACCCCCTGGGAAACTGCCCTCAGGGGCAAGGGAGCAGAACAGAGCTGGCAGATCTTTAAGGACACTTTCCATAGAGCACAGGAGCTCTCAATCCCCAGGTGTAAGAAAGCAGGAAAGGAAAGCAAGAGACCGGCATGGATGACTTGAGACCTGCTGGTCAAACCAAAGGGCAAGAAGGAACTGCACAGGCAGTGGAAGAAGGGACAGGTATCCTGGGAAGAGTATAGGGACGCTGCCCAGTTGTGTAGGGATAGGGTCAGGAAGGCCAGGGCCTGGCTGGAGCTCAACTTGGCAAGGGACACAAAGAATAATAATAAGGGCTTCTACAGGTATGTCAGCCAGAAAAGGAAGGTCAAAGAAAGCGTACCCCCTTCGATGAGCAAGACTGGCAAACTCGTAACAATGAACAAGGAGAAGGCTGAGGTACTCAACAACTTTTTTGCCTCAGTCTTCACTGGCAACCTCCCTTCCCACACCTCTCGAGAAGATGGACCACAAGAAGGACACTGGGGGAGCAAAGTCCCCCCCACTGTAAGAGAAGATCAGGTTCGTGACCACCTGAGGAACCTGAGTATACATAAGTCTATGGGATCTGATGAGATGCTTCCCAGAGTCCTGAGGGAGTTGGCTGATGTA
>VYZW01053747.1:0-11481 GCA_013401315.1 Balaeniceps rex
CCTTGACCTGCTGGCCACGCTTCTTTTGATGCAGCCCAACCAACTCAAAGCTAGGCAAAGGTAAGTAGTAGCAAGCCAAAAGAGAAGAGGTGAACAAGAATAGGAGCTGCAAAAGCCAAAGAGATGAGAGATTAGTAGAAACTGCTCACTCACGTGCACACTCGATCAGGGTTATAAGCCTAGCACACCTACCTATTTTACTGAGCTCTACTTTGCCGATTTGAAAAAGGAAACAGCCATTTGGCAAGTCATTATCTTTGTAGGTGCTAAAGAGTACCTTAAAGGCAATCCAGTAGCATTAAAATATACACTGGTATACTAAAAGTGACATGCTAATTGCTAGCACCAGTGACAGGAGGACCCTGTGGCTTTGATCTCTCTCAGACACTAAAACTTGTGCTTGTACAGACTTACTTTTCTACAACACTAAAACAAACCACTGTCTTCCAGTAAAGAAAGTACATGGTATGAAATTCTGTACCCTTCTGCCCAGTGCAACTACGTTTTAAAAACATGTATCTTACTCAACTGTCTTATGTGTTTTAAGAAGAACTTTGCTATTTGATACTTGAAAGAAAAGTCACCTTCACAGGTCAAGCACCTTTATTGAGTTACTACTCTTAATATTTATTAAAATGCAATATTACAAAGCTCTATACACAACTAGTTGGCATCAAACCTAGCAACACCTTCATAAAAGCTTGAGAATGCAGTCCTGTGTAAGTCATTCACCCTCAGAACACTGCCATGAAGTAGCTCATACCAAGCTTCTGTGTCTAGCCTAAATTAAATGCCAAAGTCTGCCGGAAGAAAGGGCTGTCTTACAAAGAGACACAGAAGAAAAGTACAGTTTCTAATGCTAATACTTAATTTAACTAGCAATTTTTAATATAACTAGCTATTTCCATGCATATTTTAGAGATCTGCAAGTGCTACATACTTTCAAGTAATATATGCCAACTCTTACATGCATCTTTCAACAAATATGAATAAGATTTATTAAGCACACAACTGTGATTGTGATCCTCAGCTTAGTTTAACCACCAGCAGGACTGAAAGTGCAAACACTATAAAAGTTGTCAAGGAGAACCTAAGCTATTTGAAAATGAAGAGGACTCTGTTTTCAGCATGATACAGAGCAAACAAGACACTTAAGTCAGCAAGAATTAGCTTATCAAGCTCAGGTTAGAAAGTAAAACCTTACTGAAACTAACCAAAACCCACAGGCACTTTATTAATTTAGACAACCAAGCATAAGCCCATTGGTTTATGTTCATGGTAAAGCATATATGTTTTTAGCATGTATTTTAATACTGCTGTTACTGATGAACAATAAAGACTAATGATTATATTTCCCTTATGCCCCCATGTTATAACACAGTAGACATATGTAAAGAGTTGCAAACATCAAATTTGCATAGAACACTACTGGAACAAAATATGCAACAATGCTTGCCCAAAACACTCTCAGCCTCTAACCATAACTTACAGGCTTCCAGAAACATAGGTTGTTTTCTTGGTTTTATTCTTCTAGAAGTTTGTTCAAATGTTTTTTTGAACCCACCTATAAACTTATCCCAGCACTGCAAAGAGTTCCACAGCTTACTCATCATCTTAATCTTCATGTGGGAAAAAAAAAATAAAAATAAGAAATGACTTCAGGTGTTTTGCCTTCCAGTTTTACTATTAGGAGGAAATGGAAACTTCTGTACCACTTCTAAAGTATCCTTCAGAGACTTCCATCTTACACCTGTCTCTTCAACACACACCCACTTACTCTGTTTCAGACCAAGAGCTCCGATACTCAGGGATGCTGCATACCAAAACTATTTTATACTTCTGGTAAGTATAAAGTTATGAGAAGGTCTGAGAAGGGAGAAGAAAACAAAACAGAGGAGTACAATATGCATAGTGGAACACACAATGGATTTTTACACTCGGAGCATTGTTTTCCTGCTATGAATTATGAAATAGTAAACGAGTATTAGATTTGGGGTTTTGACTGTATAACTGAGCATAAATCCGTAAAAATACTGAACAACCTCAAATTCTACTACTACACAGGAATAATAGGTTCAATTCAGAACATACAACTTTGTATGCAACACTGATTGTTCTGGCTTCCTTTTCTTGGCATTTCTGCCTGCATATTTATTTTATGCAAATGAGGGTAGATGGTAATAAGTTTGCCACTAATAATTTTATCCAACTGATCCAGAAATTCACCTCTGGGTTACAGTTTGAGAGCCTACTGACTTTCTCCAACTTGCTGCAAAACTCACTGCAATCAAACTCTCTCCTCCTAATGGCTTATTAACTGTAAGGTATGTAGGCAAATGACCTAAGATCATTGCAACCACCCTTTCAGATGATGTAGGGCCCGATTTCCATAAGAAGCCCAGAATAATTTACTGGGTCATTGCATCCACGACATCCACCTGTACAGGACAGTGTCCCACTTTGATCTACCCTTCTTTGACCACTAACTTTTCGTTTACAGCTTCCTGTGCATGGAAAAGCCTCAGCTGAGAGCAGAAGCACCACTGGTGAGGTCACACTGAAGTCATCACTTCAAGGCAAGGTTTAAGCAAAAAGGAGAGCCCTCTTACATCATTTTCTAGGAAGCAATAGGGACAACAGAAAAAGGGAACAAAACAGTAGCTGGGAATACAAACCTAACAGTTCATCAGTTAAGATATGACAGACAAATCTTGCTTCCAATATGGAAGTCTGAGATTTCAAAGCACTAGCTGCACAGGGAATAACAAAAGCTAAGTGATCACTATGCCGTTGTTCCCTCATATTATTCTCATACAACAAAAATCTGTTTCCTTGTTTGAGGATAAGCTAACTCTGCTTTTCAACAGCCCAAACCCAGAAAATTTTATTTCAGGACCATTTTAGTCACTACAATCAATTCAAATTTTCTCCTTTTTGGTCTTTACATTTGAGAAGCATTTTTAGACTCATGCAGGAGTTCAACTGAAGACTCAGAGATATGCCTAAGTTGAAATTTGGCCCCACAGTTTCATGCTGAAAGCCACGCAATTCTGTTTCACAAAGCACCTGAGGATGTGCAATTTTGTTTAAAGACTCATTCCATTTTAAACTTATACTAGTATCTTTTCACATAGCAGCAAAATAATAAAAATAAATACCACTTTTATTGAGTTGAAGCAAAAAAGTCAAAATATTTTACCCCCGCCACAATGCAATATACAACATAACCTGTATTTCTCCCCTCTTGTGTTGTAAGTTACCACTTAATCTTCTTGTAAACTGTAAAGAGTTAGTTTCTGGCAATTATTTCTGCTAACTCACCATACTCAAATTTGCAAAGCTGACAAAGATACCAAGACAATTTTTTATCTTGGGGGAGGTAGCATCTCCTTTATTTCAACTATTAAGATTGTTCTACTACAAGTCAGATCTTTGAAAAGTCAGGAACATTTAGAAGTCTCACAGACGTGCTGTTTAGAAATTCTTTGTTTTCTGTATTTCATGAAAATCCTCCTTTGTTTACTCTGCCTTTTTCCAAACTGAAGTTGACAGTCATATAGAAAGTGACCATTACAAGTCTTCAGAAGTACATCACATATTTCCTGGAACAGAGATAAAAGTTATACCTTGCTAGTGAATATTCTGACTACAGGGCTACTCACAGGCAAGGAAGTCCATCTGATAAATGGTGTCTAGAATAGCTTAGAATAAGTAAATAAAAGTCTTCTAAGCACAATTATGGGCATTAGTAATACAAAAAAGCTCCACATGAAGCACACTCCTCTACTTTAATCCCTCAAAGAACGAACTTCAATCTATTTACTGCCTGCATGAAGTTCTGCTCATTATAGGATTATCTGCTATGCTGCCCATCTATCATCATGCACTTGCTCCTCTACTGCCAACAGCCATTCAGAATACAAAGTGCTCCTGGCACCTTTTAACAGCTGCTGTGCATGACTTGGAGCTGGACCTGGTCCCCACCACATCAATATGCAACATTTTCCTGTGGCTGCTGAGGAATACCATGCATGCTACTGGAAGATCCGTAGGAGACACATGCTAGAAGAGCAAATGAGCACAGAAGACAGTGAGCAAAACCTACACACATGTACTTAAAAGCCACACACAGAGAAAAGTTCTAATTAAGAGGGTATACAGGTCGTCTGGTAAAGAATGGCAAGGAGTTTCTCTAAAGCTAAGCTTCCAGAGAGCTCAGGCAACTCCAATACCAGAAATTATTCTGAACATACTTGAATGCTATTGGGAATGTTAAAACACTGTTGTTATAACACAGTGACAAAACTCCAACGTGTCAGATGCTTCGTTTTTGTTTCCCTGTTATCCTGCTGCAATTAAACTGGCAGGTAAGTATTTAGGGTAATGAAATGCCTAATAATGAGAAAGCCAAGCAGAGTGATTCTCTTCACAGTCCTCCACATTTTTATATGGATACATCCAGTTTTTATTTGCTTTCATTCCAAATCCAGACTGTTTTCCTTGCTATTCCACATCCAATTTTGAAGGAAGATTTCAAATTCATCTCTTCATTGCGATGCGCAGACATTTTAGAAACATAAATAGAAGCCAATCAAAACTGAATGTCACCTACATTTTGTAAAAAAGCAGAAATGAACACACAATAATTTATGCATTCTTCTGTACATTAATAAAAGAAGTTTCCACAAATTAGGAAAAAATCCCAGTGTCTAGACAGGGGTCAAAATTTAAAATTCATTACAAGAAATTTACTCTAAGAGAAGCACAAAAAAATGCAGTAGTGATACCAATCTCATCGTCTCAAGTTAAGAAAACAGGTCTTATGACCAAGTATACAAGGTTAGTCAGACTCACCTTCCCTCATTGATTTTTGCTTTGTCTCCTTGGCAAGAGAAGTTCTCAATGTAACCTAGACTGCAGTTGATTCGTGTCCAGTCAGGCTGGCACACAGCAAGGAAGTGAGGACGCAGTCTACCTATGGAGTACTTGGCAATGTCTGTCAACGACTGGCTAGCAGCTGCTCCGAAAATGAAGGTCCCGATGGCTTTGTAAATAGTGGCTATGTAGTTATTTCTGACAAATGAATTTGAGTGCAAATGATTATAAAAGACAGAGAGAGTCTCTCCTAGGATTATCTGAAAGAGAAATAAGGACAACAGTTAGAGTAATATCTTTTGTTATTGTTGTTAATACTCAGACATGTCATTTCAGAAATTAATTTTTTTATAAACATTAAGATGCAAATTTAAATTTTCCAAGAGTCAGCAGTAACCATGCCCAAACTTTAAACACTTTTATGCAGAAGAAAAACTTTTAGCTTACCCTGCTTCATGTTGAACTTAATATTACCGATTTTCAGAATATTTATTAAAAACACAAGTCTTCTCAGAGTAACATTTATCCATATTACTTGGCATGGCCATAATTAGAAACATTTTCTCCAGTACTGCATTTTCTTGTACATTGAGTCTTCTTCAGCCAAACTTCTGCTGAGCGAAATTTTTCTATTTCATCATAAAGTTTCTAGGTTTTTTGTGAAGCCAGAGACTCTTCTGAAGGGTCTAGGCTTCATTTCCAGATGTGAAAGGCCAGTTATTTAAACAAAGAAAATTCCTATTCCTCAGGAAAATTAAATCTTTAGGGGAGAAAAGAAACTAATGAAAGTAGGGAAAGACAGGCATTACTGAGGTCCTTCCAAAGATTTTTCACCCTGCATGTCCAAGGTATATGCATCAAGTGTGCATCATGTGTTGACAGGAAAGCAGATTTAATTTTGTTTTCCTGCAACTTTATCTTTTGCAGGAAGTAATTTTTTCCTTAAACCAAGTACAAAACTTCACCCCAGACAGGTTGGATATTGAACCAGACAGTCCCATTTTGTACAGAAATGCTCGACTCATACAGATGATCAGATGGGTGGGGGACTGTATGCATATATGTAAACTGATCTTTAGAAATCCTGTAAAGATTAAATGATGGCTCTGTCTGTCACTTGAGAGTGACAAGTCCAGGATTCCAGCAAAGCAGAGCTTTGGTGAATGAAGCTGTTATTAGACACTCTGACACCTGGGCAGACAAAGTAGCTGTCAGCGGCTTTGCACGTTAAGGCAAACAGACAATCCCATCAGATGTGTGACACTGAAATTTTACACTCTGCACCATACTGAAACATGGACTGAAGTAGAGAAATACCAGAACATGGACTAAAGCTGAGAAAGTTTTCAGTAAAGTAGATGTTGGTAAGCTCTTACACAGAACCTATCCCAGAGAATAACCTCTTAATGAGGTTATGTTTGCAGATGACACCAAGCTGAGTGGGGCAGTTGACACACCAGAAGGATGCAATGTCATCCAAAGGGACCTGGACAGGCTGGAGAGGTGGGCCTGTGCAAACCTCATGAGGTTCAACAAGGCCAAGTGCAAGGTCCTGCACCTGGGTCGGGGCAACCCCCGCTATCAATACAGGCTGGGAGATGATGGGATTGAGAGCAGCCCTGCAGAGAAGGACTTGGGGGTACTGATGGATGAAAAGCTGAACATGAGCCAGCAGTGTGCGCTTGCAGCCCAGAAGGCCAACCGTATCCTGGGCTGCATCAAAAGAAGCGTGGCCAGCAGGTCGAGGGAGGTGATTCTGCCCCTCTACTCGGCTCTGGTGAGACCCCACCTGGAGTACTGCGTCCAGCTCTGGAGCCCTCAGCACAAGAAGGACATGGAGCTGTTGGAGCGAGTCCAGAGGAGGGCCACGAAAATGATCTGAGGGCTGGAGCACCTCTCCTACGAGGACAGGCTGAGAGAGTTGGGGCTGTTCAGCCTGGAGAAGAGAAGGCTGCGGGGAGACCTTATTGNGGGTTGGACTAGATGACCTCTAAAGGTCCCTTCCAACCCAAAGCGTTCTATGATTCTATGAAGATAGTTGAGCAGAAATATCATCACTGTGACTGGTAAATAATGAATCCCTTTTTAAAGAACACTGCTGCAAAACCTGCAAGAAGGTCACTTATCTCAGTTGAGGTGACAAAAAATTAGATGTCAATGCAGCTGCTTTACTGGATACAGACATCAAAGAGTATTCATCTTCAATAATCTGACTGAGCATTGAATAAAGGACACCAACATCTGCTTTTACCATCTGACTTTAAAGCAATCTTGACAGAAAAGCCTGATTTCACAACTAAAAGATGGTCCCTGATGTAACAAAGGTAACTTTGTTATCTAAATGTTCATATGGGCTCACATGGATAAATTCAAAGGAAATACATCCATTAACAATTACTATATTCACTGAAGCCTTTTCTGACTCAGGAAGTCCCTGCGCCGCAATTGCTAGTTGCAAAGCACTATGGGCAAAACATCAATCTTTGCTTTGTTTCTTCTGGTCTTCCTCACTCATCTGTTTTAACCACTGCTAGAAATGAGGTAACAAGCTAGATGGACTTCAGTTGTGACCAATTACTGCTGCTCTTAGGTAATATTGAATACCAACAGTAATAACAGCGTAAAAAAAATAGTTCTATCTTAAAAGGCAGGATCTTTTAGCATAAACCACTTGCCAGTTAACAGAACAGAAAAAAAACCAAAAGCTTTATCTGCTCCAGAAGTATTTCTGTAAGTTTTTGAAGCAGTTTTTCTATGAAAACTAGGTCAGTCACAGTTTTGATTCCCAGCCCCACATTTCTACACTTATGAAAAAAAAATTCCACCCAAGAGCAAACATAAGCTACAAGCTGACCTTTGTGTTGGAACCTAGATAAAAATCCATGCAGTCCTTATGCAAGAAAGAGTTAGATTGCCATAATATCCCTCCTGATTTTAACCCATTAGCCCACAGAAACAGCTGGCCAATACTGAGGTTTACATTTAGCTGCTGCTTTTCCAGCTTTGATTTCTAAAATATACTTGGATAAATATTTATACACCTAAAAATCTTATTTGGCATACAAGAGTTTTAACTCTGATGCTCGAAGTGTAGCTCTGATGAGCTTGGATGTCACCCAACACAGAGCCATGAGTGGAGTCTGAAGCTTTTTAGCACATCTGGACAGGGAACTTGAAGCCCCTGTTGAAGGGCTGTTGTGGAACTAAAGTGCAGTCCTATGAGACTTAGGGCACAAAATGGTTAACTGATGAGGTCCAGCTCTCCCCTCTGCCCATGCCCAAGGGCATGCCCCCACCACTTTTTGCCCCAGAACTGATACTGTATTCTTCCAGGAGCCATTTCACTCAACCTAGCTCAAAGAAAGCTGCTGTTTTCTGCCAGGTTAAGGGATTTCACTAGCTTATCCTGATTCAGACAAGCCACCACCAGAGGTGGCAAAAGACAGGGTAATAGTGGGACCTCACCTTTTGTCCACAGTAAGCTATTAGGTTAGCTCAGCTGACAGCATGCAATTAAATCTTAAGGATACAGAGTCACCATATGCTTGAGCCAGTTCAGCTGAGCTAGGAGGGAGATCCCGAACTGGCAGCTGCAGAGGCAATCTCTCCAGCTCACTGATCTGGTGTGAAGAGGAGGGAAGGAGAATAGTACCCTGTTTTCAACCAGGTTAGGTGCAGCATGAAAGTGAGCCCTAGCATTAACTCAAACACAAAAGTGTTTTCTCCTGACCTTCGAGGAAATATCCAGGGAAAAACTCCCTGGCTACTTACTCCTTTTATTCTAGTTATGCTTTTGATAAGTTCTGACTGGAAGCCATAATATTTTTCTATCAAAGAACTCAGTATCTGTTGTTACACTTCCACACACAGAAATATTTCAAATAACTCTGTGGCAGATAAAAATGCTGACTTAATAGGTCATGCAAACTCATATTCTGAAAGTAGTAGCTCCCCAAATAGAAAAGCTTTAGACAGTAATTTAAAATACATTAGTGTTATTCTTAACTGAGATGGTAAGGGAGAAAGTTTTTCTCTCTCAGACTATAGAATTAAGCCACTATAGTTTCTAAGGTATTCTTCTTCTGTTCTATAATTCTACTTGTTTGACCTCAATTAAAGAAAACCTTTTAGTTATTCTTGCCAGAACACCATTTCTAGTGCTTTAAAAGAATGTCCTTAGACATGGTGCTAAAGTTGAGAAATCTTATAGAATACAGTTTTAGTATCAACAGATTATCCCTCCTCCCTCTTCCCCACCCCCACTGAAATGAAATGCAATGAAGAAAAGTTTAACTTACAACAATTACACTGAAAGGAATAATTATTCCTGCTAACAACTTATAAGAAATGGTGTCCTCTTTGTATGGATACCGGATGGATTCATCACTACAGAAAACTCCTCTCTGGAAAGGGATACGTCTTGAACTGAGAATTGCAAAAGGCAAGCCAGCTAGCAAAAAGGAATAAAAAATACATTACAAAAGCAACACCAACTCTGGCAATGATTATACCCCCGCATTTCCAAAGAGAAGTGCATATAGAGGAACAGGCATGCAGCAAGTTAGGAGGTTATGCACTTCCTTTGGCCAATGACTACTGCCTTGTCTTTGCAGCTCCCAGGAAGGACTGTTGAATGAAGGAGAGCAGGACAGGATTCCTCTCACCTTCGCATTTGTGGCATGTCAAGTATGTAAGCATGCCGAAACCATGATTGAGTAAACAATTCAGTGACAACCACTGAGTTGCTCAATCTGGTGCTACTGCCACAATTATCGACTATTCCTTTGTATTCCAGTGAGCAAGTTGTCCCTTTGTACCTTCTCCGGACAGCTTTACAAGTCAGAAGAGCATAAATTGCATTTCATGAAAGCAGAAAAGGGGTGCTCCTCAGGGAGTGCAAATGCAGAGGGAGATTTCAGGAAAAGATATGGAATAAAGGAAAAATTACACATGCATGCGATCCCCTCACTTCCACACACACTGGATAGTTCCCTGGAACAATGTGGTCACTGCACAAGCCCTACAACCTCAGGGCATGGAGATTTTATTCCCCACTCTTCCACAAAAGAGGAAGCCTTTGGCTCATCCTAAACTCAACAGAACACAAGATTAAGGCGCACAGTGCTTTGTGCTATTGCACTAAGAGACCTGCAACGCACTAATCAAAACCAGTCGTAAACAGCAAAGTTTAAAAAAAAAGCTCAAAATATGATACAAATTTCTACAAACTAATAGAATCACATTTTTAAACCCTGATCCTCCATCCTTGACACACATACAGCACCTGCACAATCTGTTTGTGTACAGGGATGAATACCCTCAGAAAGAAATGGCTGTATGGAAAAAAGTGGGGGACTACCAAGAACGTTCAACAAAACAATAAATAATTGTCTTTAACTTAGGTATGTACAGCCCAGTGGCACTGAAGTGCTTAAAAGCCCTTGATTTTGTGCTCAGACTTCAGCGGTATTGCACATAAAATGCATACCAATTTTGAGTTAGACAGCAAAAATTATCTGGGGGGAGGCACTCCTCATCTACCAGTGAGGTATCAGAAGGTTGAAAACCAGCCTCCTTCCTTCCTTCCTGCCAGAGAAAGATGTTGCTGTAGTCTCAGTTCTCTCCTCAGGACCTCTGTGTCAAAGCATAGCCCACCTCTTCCTTTCCATAAGCACAGCTACCCCCAAATAAGTGTACAAACAAGATTAAACATGGAAAGAACAGGAGAAAAAGAAAGGATAAAAAAAATACCAATCAAGCAGTAAGAAAACTGTTAGGGAAGAGGAGAGAAACACTAAGTTACACAGTCAGGATTTACAAGAAGAAAAAAAAGGAAGAAAAAGAATCCTTTCCTACCTTTTTCCCCCTTTAACCTCCACCAATGAAGTCCTCCACACTAAGCCTGACTCCTGGGCCCATCATGAATGAGACATACTGTGGTTTCACCAATGATGTGCTATCGATTTTGTTCTTTACACCATCAAGTGACTGCTTAAAAGAATGCTTCAGTTTGAAAACAGACACACAGGAACAAATAACAAACTAATGGCTCATAAGGTGAAAATTTCCTTGAAGTGATCTCTAAGGACACACAGCTTTGTTCCACATCTAAGCAGTTACGGGCTTATCATAGTGCCATACATTCCACCTAAGCGTGTCGCAAAGAATCAAGTATATCCTGTACTGTTACAGTCATAAAATCAATAGCATGCAAAGCCTCCCCTCTGAAAGTGGCAGAAAAGCACTGTTATTGTGAAGAGGGGTTGTTTCCAGTTCCACGCCAGCAGGACTACAACTGACCTAGCTCTGGAAGCTGTCCAAGCATACCAACAAAGCAGAAGGACAGAAGGATGGGCTACAAAACACTGAACCATTCAGACACCAGCCAGCACAAGAGCCCTGGAGCTGGACTCTGCAGTACAGTGCAAAACCATAGCCTTTCCTACCAGGAAAAAAAAAAAATCCCTCTCCTTTTCTCCTAATACTAAGAATAGCAGGGTTTTGAAAGATGCTGCAGCCCAGACCTCATTTCTGCCCTCCCCTTGTGTTGGTATTGTAACAGCATGTCAAAATATATAGAATCATAGAATCATAGAATGCTTTGGG
>VYZW01053748.1:2874-26057 GCA_013401315.1 Balaeniceps rex
AAAATAATAAGGGGAATAATTTTGACTCACAATCTTCAAAAATGGTTTAGATGCAAGGATATACCATACCTAACAAATGTTAGTTGAAATATAAAGTTTTCAGAAAACTGTGAAGACCTAAAATAAAAAGCTAAAGGGAAAATTGTGACTCACATGTAATTATAGCTTATATAGCAAATATATTCTGTTAAGAAATAAATGTATGTCTGTGCTACAGAAGAATGTGCATAGTCTTTGTTTGAACAGCTAGGCCTGTCCAAAGAAGAACCTCAATTTTTCTGTGTCTGGTTGCCCAGACACAAGCGTTACAAATAGCATGCCCGCAGCTCTGGCCAACAGGTTAAATCTTCTTTCTTAGATCTCACAAAGTGCATGTAGTAAATATCAAATGAATAAACATCAGATGTGTTTCTTCCTGAAGTGGTCTGACGTCATGTGTCACAAGGCAGTAAGGGAGCTGCAGCTACTTTTACTATGCCATTTTGCTACTATATGGATACGCAGAGAGTGGAGCAAAGATCATTTCATGCTCTAACCCACCCCTGGGACTCTGTTCGTAAAGCCAGTATAAAAATAAGCACTATAGTGGTAGAGAAGTGCTGTATGACTCTAGTTATGAGAACCGTGTAAAAAATGCAGAATACTCTGCATCATTGAAAAAGGGGAAAGCAAACTAGTGAATGAAGGGAAGGAATTGAGGATAAATTATCAAATCATAATAACTAAAAATCTGACAGACTAGTGACAAGATAAAGAATTACCTATCAGTGTAGTCTTAGAACAAATAAATTTTAAACTAAAGCAAAGTCAGTATCACAACTACATACAGAAAGTGTGGGACAGCCCCTATACAGCCAGTAGTCTATATTCAACTCCTTCACAAAATGGGGAGCTTTGCTATAAAATGCTATTTTAAAAGATCTTTCATGCGTTATTGTTTCAATTTAAATAGTGAGGTAATCACTGCAATAGTGCCCAAAGACAAAATATGCTGAACTCGCACAAGACATTAAAAGTCTTTTAACATAGGGGAAGGAGGGAAGAAACCCCAGCAAGTGCAAAGGCAATTAGATGTATTTTCTGTGTTTTTTAATATCTTTTTTTTCTTTTTTCTTCTTAACAAGATTTCTCTATACTACATCAGCATCAACAACTTTATATTTTCTGAATCTGGAACTGTCTGCTGCTGAAATAAGTGGCAACATCCAAATCTCTGTTTACTCCCTAACATTGATGAATAATTTCTTGCTTCTGGCTTTAAAATGTTTTTCCATTGGAAACATGTATTATAATGAAATCTTTTTAAAAAGATTTTCGTTCCTATTGATTCTACTTGAAACAGCTTTTGAGAAGCATTATAGCTGTAAAGATTTGTATTTAGACTTTCACTGTAGAGAAGGTTATTAGGCAGCCATATGACATTATCGGGGAACCAGATGAAAATACTTCATGGTGTAATGAAGAATAATAGTTTCCACTTTTCACTCTCAAATGAGCTTACAAACGTTAATTAAATTTCACAATATTTATGTGAAATAAATACTGTCCACTCTATTTAAAGATATGGGACACAGTAAATGGCAGATCACAGACAACACAAAACCTTCATAATGAAACTAGAAATAGGTTACAAAGGGAACATATTCTCACTTGGTATAAAAAGCTGCATCTCCTTTGATTTTCGGCATAGCCACAATAATTTCAACAGCTGAAGATGTTCCCTTGATTCATAGTTACGCAGTTATTTTTCTGTTCTATAGTTACAAGACATCATTACCACCCACAATGGACTTACTTATAGTAAATCTCACACAGCTAAAGCCCTGGAGGAATTTAAATGAGTATCATGATATAGCAACAAAATAATATCTTGATTATGAAACCATCTAGGTTATGAAACCTGGAATAGCCAGGTAAGGTTTTATGAAACTTTGAAGTGAGGATTGCACAACTTTTAATGCTTCATCTTCCTCTCACTAAAATCAACAGAAGTCTTACTTCTGTCTTCAAAGAAAGAAAAGTTGATCCATGTGCTAGTGGTTTCTCACTGGCTGAAGTTTAATGTCCGATTAAATTTATAGTAAGATACTATTGGGGAAAAAAAAAAAAAGATAATAAAAAAGAGAAAGAAGGAAATAGGAACATTTTTCAGACAAATGGGTGAATCCCTGAACTCCAGTTCTATTTATCCCATCTAGATAAGCCACATATGCACCTAGTGACTTTTAGTTTTAGCTGCATATTCTCTGTGTACTACTGTTACAGATTTTAATTCAATTCTCTGAATTCAATACCACAAAATAATGGAAAGAATACATACAGATACAGATGAGCAGGTGCTAGAAAGGGTCTTGCAAACATACTTTACAGGGACAATAAGTAGAGAACTGGGAATGATTAGCATTGATCTTAGCTTTGCAAAGTAAATCTACAAAGTGATGATATAAAGTTACTGAGGTTTTGGACAAATTTTGCTCTAAGTATTTAAGGTACTCTTCTTAGGTTGTTAAAGCTGGCTTAGTAGTTTCCCTTTCATACGCACTCTCTAGGTTAAGTTGGTAGGTTTTTACCTGAGTGTAGAAAACTACAGAGAGATATTAAATTACACATTTTTTAAGGGTGACTCTTCTTGGCTGAGCTTGGAATTGAAAGCAACAGTAAGAAAGAAATAAGTGTGAAATTAAAACTGCTATCCTCCCCAAAAATGGTAATAGAAGATTAAAACAGCGCTTGTGATGAACAAATCCTTCCAAACTGACTCTCACTTGGCTCACTGATACTTGAGAATAAATGCAGGGAGACAATCTTTTCCTTAAGACTTTAAAACTACCCAGGGATTCAAGAATCCCAAGAAAGTAAAGAATTAATATATCATAGGAAGTTGTAAATATGATGTGGGAAATATCTTCCCACAAAACTGAAAAACACACTTGCTATTATCTTTTACCATGAAATTGTGGCTTAGAGTCTTGCTCCTCAGAAAGAGACTATCAGGGTACCTTGTTTGCTATAGGGATAAAGTCTTTGATGGAGCACAATGATGACCTGCTGGGTCAAGTTGTATTAACTCAAAATTCCAGAGCTGAAGGATTTTTATTTAAAGTATTCAAGGATAATAAGACCTCTTGGTTAAGACAAAGAGGCAAAAGACAAAAAGACAAGGACATTTTGAGGTGGACATTGTAAAACTGTTCTAAAATCATGGTGTTTGTTCATTCAGATTTGTTCACAGAGCCTATTCCAGGCTTCATACATACAGTAAAAAGTCTATAAAACAATTCAAAAGAGAAAAGGAATGAAGGAGGTTTAAAGAAATTTATAAATTGTCCTCTCCTTTCCTTTTGTGTCCACTACAATATCTTTTCCACTGAAACAACAGGTCCTAACTTTGCTCATAGGTAACTTTTATCAGCTTTCCAGACAGTCCTGACAATCAAATTACTTTTTTTAAAGGCAGAGCTTCAGCAAACAGATGGGCTTTGCAGCAAGTCTTTAAGGTCACCAAATACTGGCTGTAGTGAAATGTAAGAAAGATCCCTCGTGAAGGACATCTTGTTTCAAGTGGCAAGCAGCTTTCAGTTCAAGTGATCCTGAATGTCATGGTAACACAAGAAGAAAGCTAGTTCTGGGAAAAAGAAGTATTCTTGTAAATTGGGAGCTGATTTTATAGCCGTCACTCATACCTGCACAGATTGTGCCCTGTGGACTCTGGGACTTCAATGGTCTCTGAAAGAGCAATATCAAACAAAAATTAAATGAAAGATATTAAGCAAGATGTTCCTCTACTAGCAAAAGTCACAGCCTCTGAGATATGGCAGTGGGCATTCAGGTAAAATCTATCTGAAACATCCAGGCAGTGACAAGGGACATATACCCAGCTATTTCAGTTGTTAAGAAGGTTGGCCATTCCAGCTTGTTTTCTAGGGCCAAGTCCAGACACAGGGCAGTCTGGGACCAATTCTTTGGACAATTACTGCATGATGATTGCTAGCACTTAGCTAGATGTAAACTTTCTTCCCTCTGGTGGTTTTTTTTTTTTTCATGATTATTCAAATAGTTTCAGGAAAGCCCATTTTCAAAAACTGTGACAACATCTGTCTCTCTATGGATGATATATATTTGCTTCTGTGGAGCGATGATGGGTACTAATAAATAGAATATTTTAGAGGTGTGGGGTGAAATTTGTCCTCTGCAGCTGCAGAGGCTGGTCATCCCTAAGCAGAGACCATATCAACATACTAGTAAATGAGACCATATCAAACAGAGACCATACCAAGCAGAGAGCATATCAACATACTAGTAAATAACTCCATATAATATACATATATGAGCATTTCTTTTCAAATCGCTTATTGATTTTTCCCTCCTCTCCTACACATCTAGAAAAGAAATCATGTTACCTCTCAAAAGTAACAAGTGTTGAAGAAAAGAAATATGTATATGCATACATCTACATCTACATCTACATTTACGTCTACGTCAACATCTACATCTACATCTACATACATAATAATCCCAGCAGCATTTAATTGTTGCTGAAATGCTAAGAAACACTTGAGACTGAAAAATTTTTGTAAAAGATATCCATGAATACTAACTGGTAGAATGTTAATCAAGGATCCTGGATGAAAAAAGATAGTGAAAGACTAGCTTTGCAACCTGACCTGAAAATATCTATTGTTTTTGTAAATATGTTTCTTCGAACCATACTGTTGCAAATTATTCTGGCCAAAGAAGTATGCTTTAGACAAAGAAAAGGAAGAACACCTAAAGGAGATTTATACTATTGGTCTCAGCAGAAGTAAGGAAGAATTAATAATCATTTATAAAATTCTATATGTTAAATGTGGTTTATACATTACAACATTTATTAACAATGAAGGAAAATTGCAACTGTGTTGAATGCTTTTAACAAAGCTGTAAAGCTAATAAGGACCCCCCATTTTGTCCTTCAAATAGACACTTAGAGTCTCTTTTCTCAATCATTATAAATTGCAGTTCATTCTTTCTGCTTCAACTTTCTGCCTGTGTGCAAGGTATATGCAAAATGAACAGCCGCACTCTATGATATCATGGAAATTTAACTAACTGGTTAATTCTGCATGAGGAAAACTGGATTGCATCTAAACCTTTTGTCCTGGTTTCAGCTGGGAGAGAGTTAATTTTCTTCTTAGTAGCTGGCATAGTGCTGTGTTTTGGATTTAGTAGGAGAAGAATGCTGATAACACACTGATGTTTTAGTTGTTGCTAGGTAGTGCTTACACTAGTCAAGGACTTTCTTTTTCAGCTTCCCATGCTCTGCCAGGTGCATGAGAAACTGGGAGGGGGCACAGCCAAGATAGTTGATCCAAATTGACCAAAGGGCTATTCCATACCATATGACATCATGCTCAGTATATAAACCGAGGGGAGTTGGCCAGGGGGCAGCGATCGCTGCTCAGGGACTGGCTGGGTGTCGGTCAGCGGGTGGTGAGCGGTTGCATCACTTTTTTTTTTCTTTTCCCTGGGTTTTGTTTCTCTCTTTCTCGTTCTCGTTTTCATTGCAATTTTACTCCTATCATTATTGTTATTATTTTATTTCAATTTTTAAACAGTTCTTACCTCAACCCGCGAGTTTTCTTTTGCCCTTCTGATTCTCTCCCCCATCCCACCAGGGAGGAGGAGAGTGAGCGAGCGGCTGTGTGGTGCTCAGTTGCCGACTGGAGCTAAACCACGACACCTTTAGAAGCAGCTTTGCAATCCTTATATAAGACCCATTTATAATATCTAACAATATTCCCCACCTTTAAATACAGAAGTATTCTGTTAATTTCAATGGAATGCACATTCTTGAAGATAAGCACATACTAAAAATTGCTGCTGAACAAACATTAAGGCTCCCTTTAATTTTTATCATTAAGTTTGGCCATCTCATACAGAGACCAGGAAAGTATTTCTATGCATCTGTTGTAATCTATCTACTATTCCTGATGAAAAGGAAGGGAATGTATTTGGCCCTTCAGTGTTGTTTTGCTTTGTGTACTGGTGATACATTCAACAGTAGTGAAACATTCAATTAGAACTATTCCCAGTGTGTTGGATGTTTGCTTTCCTGTTTAAGAAGCTGCAAAATACTGGGTGCAGACCCTCAGATGATGGAAAATGTCATACTTCAGTTACTTCAGCAAAGAAACTACAGTTTACATCATCTGAGGATCTGCCCTGTCGCGCCTTTGCTTTCTCTGTTGTCACCTTTAGATTTGATCTTGGCTTCAATGCAGAGGTTGCAACCATATTGTTCTCAATATCATTGCATTTATTAGTAAGAGGAACATGCACACTGAGACTTCTGTTTTGTTTCATTATGTTTTCTTACTGAACAGTGCAAGTCATTCTGTATGGAAGCACAAATTTACTCTGTGTACACTTATAATACAAACTCCTTAGGAAGGAACTATTTCTTTATACACATTTACACAGAGACCAAAATGATAGAGACCTGACCTTTATTAAGTTCTTCATGTACAACTGGGAATATTAAAGAAGAATACAAGGCAAGGTATATAAAAGATGACAGTTGTTTATTATGAATTAGCATTTATCCATTTTTACATTTCTGTTGAAGTATCAGAAAAAGCTCATGCCTATACAGGGTATGAAGGCCAGTTGTTTCTTTTTAAACATCTTTCTTATAAACTACAGAACAGGTATAACTTTCTGTATTATTGTTTATAAGACTAGGTTAGAATAGTTACCTGTTTTTTCAGCAGATCACATTTATAAAGAAAGACATTTAATTGTTGGGTAGGCATAAAAATAATAACAAAAATTCAAGGGGAACCTAGGTTGAAAGAAGATTTTAAATGAGTGTATTTGTTTATTGTTCGTGATTCTTTATTATAGACTTTTTAATGTACAGTCTGTATTCCCTTAGGTGAAACTAGAAATGAGGTAGAAACAAGAGGGGTTTGTGAGTACTGGTATGTAATTATGGATGGATTTTATGGTTTTAGAGCACAATTTCTTTTAAAAAATCTAAATATGTAGTGTGTAAGTGAATCTTCTTATTTATACACAGAAATAGCCTTAATTTCAGCTGCTGGCTTGGCTGGACTAGTAGAAATCCTTATACAATATGTTACAAAAGTTGTAATTTGTAAAAAATTATTCCCAGCTCGAAGTCAGGGAGATTTTCATTAAAGTAAATTTTGTTTTTTCCTTTTTTAAATGAAGGTTTGAGTTGATTCAACCACATAATAGTTTCAACTAAAACTAATTCCATGAAAACATGGAAACTTCACGTTTTACACTGATTTATAATCTGCAAACATACATGCATAGTTATAGTAAGTGGTGATTTTTTTAAAAATGCATTTCTGTATGGATAATGGAGTTGAAGTTTTCATGTCTCCATTTTTTCTGAACAGTGTTTAACTCATTTATATTGTGGGTCCATATATTGGCTTCCTGTCTCACCTTAGGTGCCTGAGTCCAGATCGTATCAATACATTCAAAAGATCACCATTAATGTTAATGGAATTGGCAAGGTTCAACAGAGGAAGAAGTTCATCCTTTTGTCATTTGCTGTACTTGCAAAAAAATGTTGGCTGAAAGAACAAACACCGAAACTCGATGTTATATTAAGCTTCTCAGTCCAAGCACATGAACTGTAGAATAGCCACTGATTTCCCAAATGTGTTATTGTGGACCAATTTTTTTTTTGTACACCTTTCTTTTTTGGTTTTGAGCTTACCATTCACTAAAAATCTTGACACATGCAATTTCTTTAGAAGTATGACCTCAGACAAAACGATATTTTTACGCCACAGAATTAGACTTCATCTTTTTCTCTTCCTTGTCTACTCAACAATTACTTTTACTGTTATAGTCAGAAATCTTTTTCAGAACTATGTGTGTTTGAAAACAATGACAACAAGGAGGAGGAATCAGTTAAGCTGCTTTCTCAAAGGCCACATAAAATGAAGGCTTACAGCTTCCTGGTAAAAGTCTAACCAGGTGTTTTTGCAGATCCTTACCGTTGTAACACTCCCATAATCACAGATGATGGGTAACAAGAAGGTGAAAATTTCTGATTATGATACAAGTGTAAATTGTTCAGCCAATCCCAAAACCAGAAGCTGCTTAGGAAATTATTTCTGAACTAAACATTTTAGCCCCTATCAGAAGGAGATAGAAGACTTTTTTAAAGCTCCTTTTAAAAAAAGACTTTTTTAGCTTCTTCCAAAGAAGGAAGACTTGCTGCAGTTTTAATGCACATTACCATTCTCTCCCCTTCATTTGCCTTCATGCAGCTAAATATAGAATAGACAGGGGGGTTTTAGCTTTTCTGTTATTGTCTATAGAATCATTATGACCTTGATGCCTTAAATGATGGAGTATCTGGCCTTGATCCAGTAGACGAGCTTAGTATAAGTATACTTAACCATGACCATACTCAAGAAGTTGCTTCAGTTACAGCACATGATGGTCCCATTTACTTTGATGGAATTCCTTGAGGTTGTATGCATACAGAGTTGACTGCTGGACAGGGATCTTACATGTGATGATATTTCCTTTCCAGTTCTATCCCACTACACATGGCTTACAGCCACCTAAAATGCAGACTTAATAATGCAAGAACTGATGCTTAGCATCATAAGTAAAGATGCTTCAGCTCTTTAAATGTTGCAAAGTTCCCTACCAATGTGGTTGGAATAATTATCACTGTACAGTAGTCAGGAAAAATCGCACTTGGAAACAAAAAATGTAAATTGATGGAATATGTTTGTTGAAATGTGATTAAAAATACAGTATACAAAAATTGGCATTTTGGGACTGAGAGTTGGGAATAATCTTATTTGTGAATATACAGTAACATAAACAAACATGTTTTGGGTTATGATTTATTTTTTTCTAAAAAGAATACTGAAAAAGGTGGCTACTCTGGCATGGATGTCATGGTCTGTGCAATAACAGTCCATAAGAGAGGCCTGATCCTCCCAATAGAAGAGAGCTAGCAAATTTCATTGAATATTCTTCTATACTATTGATATTAAATTAATTTGAAAAAACAGTGGAATAGACTGGAGTGGTGACTTCACTAGCAAGGTAGGTCTAGGCTAATCCCATCTAACTTTGAATGCTTATGTACAGCAAGTAAGTTTAGGAGTATTATTATGTTAGGTTTCTTAGCAGTCAATGGAGAGGGCTTAATGCCTTCAGAAGATAATTCAGATTTTATACTGGCAAAGCTTCTTAATGTTCCTCTCTCTCACCACTGATTGCACTAGAAGACTAGAATGACTGGTTTTTTTTGTTTGTTTGTTTTTTTTAATATAGGTCCTGTAATTAGGCACTTTAAACTTAGGCAGGAAATTTAGGTGTTAATGAGTAAGAGGTAAGAGAGGGAGAACATTGTCAGATTTCTGAACTCTAGAAAAATTCTACCCAAAAGGGGGGAAATAGTCTTTAGACCTCAAATATTTGTTGAATGATCACAGCCAAAGTTATTTTTTTTCTTTAGTTGTTGTGGGGCTTTTCTTTGTTTGTATCGTTGCTGTTTTTCACAAGGAAATGTGTTATCTAGAAAGCATTTAATTATTTATCAGTGGAAAAAATGCACTGAAAAAACTTATAAATATTAATTGTTCTCAGCTTTTTTTGGCATTAAATAACACCACAATGTTTTAGACCTTTCTTGCTCTGTTTGCTTTTGTTATACTGATCTTTGTTATTTAAAAGTACATGTAATGCAAATCAGTTTTGCATTGAAAGTAATTTAAAGTAATATAATGTTATCATAGACATTAATAGCGTCTTGTGTTTTCCAAATAGCAGTACTGAAGTACCATCATACTGAAGCAAGCAATATCTTTATATTTGTTAGCTGTTTTAATAAATGTTACTATGGCCTTCTTACAATTGTACAAACTAAATAGAATTGGTGTACTATAATGTAAATGCAAGAAACAGATTTTGTCTTGAAAACAATAAAAGAATATTATAAGGGTATCAACAGGAACAAGGTCTGTTCTTTTTGCAAACTATTTTCAAGATGTTCAATTACAGCTGCATATGTTTATCATATCTTAATATAATTTGGGCTTCATTTCTGTGGAAAACTATTTTTTTCACACAGGTACTGGGTAACAAGTTTGCTTCAAAATAATAAAAAGAAAAATAAATACAATTCATTATTAAAATTGCAGCTTGTGAGGAAATATGGGAAATCCTTAAAACTGAGCTTTCTCCCAGTTCGTAAAGGCAATCTTCTCATCAAAAAAGGAACAATAACACATGCACTATTCCCAAATCATATTTAAATAGTTTCCTTTTCTAAGTGCTGGATACTTATGTAGGACTTTTGAATCCTCACCTTAAAATATTTCCAAATACTTATACAGCATTAAATGGTAAAGTCTCTTCATATTCTGTAATAGGATAATTCTGACCTCAAAATTAAAGAAAACACCACAAATGTGGAGTAAATAAATGAGGATCCAAAACTTCCATAAACATAGAAATTTTCATGTAGACTCTCAAAGCATTTGAAGTAGACTAAATACTTAATTAAAGCATGATATGACTACCACATAGGTTTATGAAAAACATTGTCTTGGTTTTATAAATATTAACATTCAGCTGTCTTGTGAGTTGCTCAAAATCACACAGCAATGTACACAGAATTAGAACCAGTGAGCTTAAAAAGTCTGACTTTCAAATTCCAACCCTAACACTAACTTAGTGCAATGCCCACGGAATGGGCATTCTCCCTATTTGTTTCCCTTTGATATCACTTCATTAGCCAGATTTAATAATTGTTTGGCTCTTTTCTGACAGATTTATCCTCTTCTATCTCAATATTTTCTAGATATTATGAATTCAACAATACAAATGGAACATGCTCATGGGCACTATTATGAGGATATTTATGATGGGGGGTAAGACAAGATAGACACTGGAAAGAAAAATAAAGATATGGAAATGCTCTCATAACTGAGGAGAAAGAAAAGCTCGAAAATCTTAATAATCAAGTGAATGAGATAATCCCTATAATGGGGTATTAAAAGAATAGATACACAGAACTATCAATCAACAAACATCTACCTTCCACAAGTTTTATCAACTAAAGATAGTACCAGAATAGGCTTAAATGGGAATTTGCATCAACTCACTTTAGCCTCTAAAATATGGATGCCTCTAGCACAGATGTCATTGCATATGGTACTATTTTGGCATTTAAGGACATGAATTCACATGGGAACAGGCACAGAAATAAACCGCATGATCAGTGAAAGAGGTGTCTGTCTTAGAAAAGAAAATCAGTGAACTTGACTTGTAAAGTTTGGTAAAGTCTAGGAACTATTTATGTGCAACCACAGTGGGAGGAGGGAGAAAGAAAATCCAAGAAATTGACAACCTATGTATGTCAACAAATGTTACTGTTCATTCCTTTCTATCTTTTGATTGATTACCAGATCCCTGTTCATTGATCAATATAAATTTTATTTTACTGTAGTTGAAAGTATTTTTTCCATATAAAGTACTCTCATCACATTGTATAGAATCTAATCTGAATATGAAAAGGAAGAAAGGTGGTATAGGTACAAAAAATTGCCTGTGGAGTGTATGTGCTGATATCATACATGAAAAATACTTAACGAGATGACTTAGATGAAAAAGTTTTTCAGCATAACCTATACTGGCAATATCACTTATCGTTTAAATTTAATGTTATTTTTTTCTTGTCAAAGACTAAGGAAAAAAAATCAAAACTACATTCCCTAGTCTATGTATTGTAACACAGATGACAAGACAAGTGCATGTTCAATGCCATGCAGCCAAGTCTTGACTCACTTGGGGTGTGGTTACACACACAGGCATCTCTGTTGAGATTACAGGGATAGGTTATGTGCGTGGCACTCACACCAATAAAGGGGTTTCCAATCTGGTTTGCAGATTGTACATTTTTTGAAGTGCACACCCTGTCTTCATATTTGTCTTCAAAGTATCAAGATATCTGTATTAAAATTTGTGCATAGACACACACATATAGGAAAAATATGAAGGGAACAGAAAGAACTACAGCAGTATATTATAAATGGGAGGAGGAGAATATGCTTACAAACTTGCAAAATAAATAGCATGTGTGTTAGTCTATTATCACTTACAGAGGAAATGACACCTTCTATTCTGGTTTATTCTTAAAAAAAATATGTAAATAAAGGATATTGGTAGTGATTTATTCTTGCATTTATTTTACTTGCTAGATTTTATGTCTCAGTCCACTTTCCTACAAACAATAAACTTGTTTTGTGTATTTTCCTTCAACACTAGTGAGAACGTGCGGTGGGGTGACCCTGGCTGGCTGCCAGACACCCACCCAGCTGCTCTCTCACTCTCTCTCTTCAACAGGACAGAGTGAGAAAATAAGATGAAAAAGCTTGTGGGTTGAGATAAGGATAGGGAGATCGCTTACCAATTACTGTAATGGGCAAAAAAGACTTGTCTTGGGGAAGATGAATTTAACTTATTGCCAATTAATAACATAGGATAGTGAGAAACAAAACCAGAACCAAAACTACCTTCCCCTTCACCACCCTTTCTTCCCGGGCTCAACTTCAGTCCTGCCTCTTCTGCCTCCTCCTCCCCAAGCATTTTCTGCCCTTTCTTAAATATGTTTTCCCTGAGGCTCCACCATCTTGTCTGGGGGGCTCAGCCATGCCCTGCAGTGGGTCCGTTGGAGCTGGGTAGAACCGGCTGTGTCCAACATGGTGCAGCCCCGGCCTCTCCTCACAGAGGTGGCCCCTGCAGCTGCCCGCCACCAACACCTAGATATGAATGGGTGACCTAGGTTGTTATATTTATATATGGAATATGATAGCTGGACTAAAAACATTACCAAGTTCTTTGAGAATATTCTAAGCTGTATTCACAACACCAAAATCAATGAAAGACTTCCAATTTTTTGAACTGACTTTGGGTCAGAATCTAAATAAAGATATTTCAGTGTGCCAAGCATTTAATAGTCTTTTTAGATATTTTCTTCTTTTTGCACAGAAAATGTGTTTCTTTCTAGTTTAATGTATAAAAAAATAAGGAAAGACAACATTCATTAATCTTCAATGTTTTCTTTTTCCTTTTATGCTAATATAATGATGCAACCACAATAAGACAATTCAATATACTTGACACATCTGCTATAAAACTATATATCTTACATTAAACCAACTTGGCCTTCAAATGTCTTTTTTTCAGTGTCTTCATGACAAAAGGGGACATTAGCTTTTTGACTTCTATAGTCTCAAGTGTTAGGCATATTATGAAAAACAAAAAACAACAGCCCCATCTCCAGCTTACTTCTAAGTAGTTTTTAAATTTAAGTGATTAACCAGTATGATGTAATGGTAGCTATATTTTAGAGTATTTTGCTGAGAAACATACACTGCTGTAGAGTGAAATGTCCCCAAATTATTTAAAGAATATACAAAATCTTTCTCTGAACATGGGGGCACAAAAGGCTAGAATCTATGAAAAAAGAAAATGCCACTGCTCTTTCAATTTTTCTTTCTCACAATTTCTAACCTTTTTCCACATAACTCCGACACTTACCTCCAAAAGCTCTATGTTGAAATGACACTACAAAAATTATTCTTGTGTCTGTGTATCTCTGTTTATTGTTTCCCTCTTTGTTTTTTATTGCAATTTGTTATGTCTTTCTCATACACAGGACTTTAGTCCAACTGCTCCTGCATGTCTAAGTTTATCACCAGATCACAGTAAGCCTCTCTTTTTAGCAAGGTATAGGAAAACACAGATAACTCTTACTCCAGTCCTGTGTGTATCTTTTTACAGGCAGAAGACCTTACTGTTTCAGCTGTCTATTCTATAAATGATGTAGGCAGGGTGGATGGGTTTTTTTACACTTTAGCTGAATGAGAGACATTGCATCTATCAACTTCACCAAGGTTAACCTAACTCAGAACAAAGTGTTGAAATGGAAGATATAACTGGGAATACAAGTTACAGAACAGGAATCTAGGGCAACTGCACTATAAACCCAGACAAGTCAATTACATTTCTAAACCTGGGTGGTATGAATTTAGAGGTAGGTGTCCTGAAAAATATCAGGTACCCTTTAAAAATAAAAAAAACCTCCAAACACCCAAACAAAAAACTCTAATCAATTTCCCCTGAGATCAGAAACTTAACACTTTGTAGGGCTTTTTCACTACTTAGCTACAGCTTTTTGCTATATTTAGTAAATTGCTAAGCAATTCCTATCAAGCTCTAAACTTATTTTCACTGTTATTCCACAAGCTATTGATTGCTTCATTTTATATCCAAGTCCACAAACATCTGTGACACTGAGAACAAGAAGCAAAAGGTGTTAGAAGTACAGCCTAACTTGTGTTCTGACCACTCCTCTATTCCTGCCCCTCCCTCCAAATCTTGCTTGGCAAACATGACTATATGGACCAAAATAATTTCTAGATTTCTAGTCACACCAGTATTTATGAGCAGTTCCAGGATAATCTTGGACAATCTCCCAAAGTGATGCTTAAGTGCTCTGCACACTTCTAACTCATATAGAGGGATTACACTCATAAAATGGAGTAATTTTTTTTTTCATACAAAGCATGAAAAGTTTTGGTGTCAAGACCTGCCTTTCATATAGAATGTTTGAGGTTGGAAGGGAACTCTGGAGGTCATCCATGTTAATCCCTCTGCTCATGCAGGGCCACCTAGAGCTGGTTGCCTTGGACTATGTCCAGATGGCTTTTGAATATCTCCAAGGATGGAGACTCCACAACCCCACAACCTCTCTGGGCAACCTGTGCCAGTTCTCAGTCACTCTCACAGTTAAAAAGTGTTTCCTGATGTTATACAGAACCTCCTGTGTTTCAGTTTGTGCCCATTGCCTCTTGTGCTGTCACTGGGCACCACTGAAAAAAGCCTGGCTCTGTGCTCTTTGCACCTTCCCTTCAGGTATTTATTTACACTGATGAGATTCCCCCCTGAAGTGATCCCCTTCTCTAGGCTGAACAGTCACAGGCCTCTCAGCCTTTCTTCATAGGAGAGATGCTCCAGCCTGTTTATCATCTTTGTGGCCTTTTCTTGGACTCTCTCCAACATGTCCATATGTCTCCTGTACTGGGATGCCCAGATCTGGACACAGTACTCCAGGTGTGGCCTCACCAGTGTGAAAATATACAGTAGTTCACATCTTAAAGTTCTCAAATGGAAGGGAGCACTCTAAAATTTTCAACCAGGTTCCTTGACATGGGATCAGGCTTTTAAAGTTAACATTAGGAATAACGTTTGAGCACATGGTTTACAATCCAGGACTTCTGGATTGTATGTATCTGCTAACTGGATGTATCTGCTAACTTCAGCTGCCATAGTGATTCCCAATCACGTTAAGCTTCTTTGTTTGTAAATGCACTGAAGGGGTAGATTTAGCAGGAAAAGTAATTGACCTATTTTAATGCCTTTCTTCAGATGAGATGGGTTTTGTTTTGTTTTGTTTTTTTTTTCATTGACTGTAAGATAGGCTAGGGTGACCTGTTCAGGCTTTAACAGCTAATGTCTGTATGTCTAAATAAGGCAAAAAGAATGCTGCCATTATTGTCTCATATTGGATAGCTCTCCTGAGAGACAGAAATTAGGATTCTCTATCTTCTGCCAGATGCGGTTTGGAAGGCCACTGCTGCACGATACACTTCAGAAGCTTCCTTCCAGCTGAGTGTGCTCATTTGCTTCCAGACACAGAACAGCCTGCTTCTCCTTCCAATGAAATTCCATTTAATTCTCTTTGCAGCAGCCAAGACATGAAAAAGGAGTAATCATGTTGCCCAGATATACACCTTTTAAGAAACATAACATGGTCAAATAAAATAAAAAACAAGCTTTACATAGTTGTCAATAAAAGTGTTTATTTTGTATTTCAGAAAGCTGTATTTTTTAGATTCACATCCAAAATGAAAACTCTTTCGAATAAAGATTTCATGGCAAAATGTTGTACTGTACTTTCACGTTATTAACACTTCACTGCTTTTCCAAAATAAACTACAGAACATTTACAAGTTATTATGAATAATCATAAAACAATAAAGCGAAGTTATACTTACCAAATAAATCATAGAATCACAGAATCATTTAGGTTGGAAAAGACCTTTAAGATCATCGAGTCCAACCGCAAACCTAACACTGCCAAGTCCACCACTAAACCATATCCCTAAGTGCCATGTCTACATGTCTTTTAAATACCTCCAGGGATGGGGACTCAACCACTTCCCTGGGCAGCCTGTTCCAGTGCTTGACAACTCTTTCCATGAAGACATTTTTGTTAATATCCAGTCTAAACCTCCCTTGGTGCAACTTAAGGCCATTTCCTCTTGTCCTATCACTTATTACTTGGGAAAAGACACCGACACCCACCTCGCTGCAACCTCCTTTCAGAATATTATAGAATAGAATAGAATAGAATGGAATAGAATAGAATAGAATAGAATCGAATCGAATCGAATCGAATCATTAAGGTTGGAAAACACCTCTAAGATCATCTAGTCCAACCGTCAACCAAGCACTACCATGCCTACTAAACCATGTCCCAAAGTGCCATGTCAACATGTTCTTTGAACACCTCCAGGGATGGTGACTCGACCACCTCTCTGAGCAGCCTGGTCCAATGCTTGACCACTCTTTCAGTAAAGAAATTTTTCCTAATATCCAATCTAAACCTCCCCTGGAGCAACTTGAGGCCATTGCCTCTCATCCGATCGCTAGTTACTTGGGAGAAGAGACTGACCACCTGCCTACAACCTCCTTTCAGGTAGTTGTAGAGAGAGATAAGGTCTCCCCTCAGCCTCCTCTTCTCCAGGCTAAACAACCCCAGATCTCTCAGCTGCTCCTCGTAAGACTTGTTCTCCAGACCCTACACCAGCTTCGTTGCCCTTCTCTGGACACGCTCCAGCAACTCAATATCCTTCCTGTACTGAGGGGCCCAAAACTGAACACAGTATTTGAGGTTCAGCCTCACCAATTCTGAGTACAGGGGGACGATCACATTCTTAGTCCTGCTGGCCACACTATTTCTGATACAAGCCAGGATGCTGTTGGCCTTCTCGGACACCTGGGCACACTGCTGGCTCATGTTCAGCCAGCTGTCAACCAGCACCCCCAGGTCCTTTTCTGCCAGGCAGCCTTCCAGCCACTCTTCCCCAAGCCTGTAATGTTGCATGGGGTTGTTGTGACCCAAGTGCAGGACCCGACACTTGGCCTTGTTAAACCTCATAGAATTGACCTTTGCCCATTGATCCAGCCTGTCCAGATCCTTCTGCAGAGCCTTCCTACCCTCAAGCAGATTGACTCTCCCGCCCAATTTGATGTCGTCTGCAAACTTGCTGAGGGTACACTTGATCCCCTCATCCAGATCATTGATAAAGATATTAAAAATGTTGGCCCCAGTACTGAGCCCTGGGGAACACTGCTTGTGACTGGCCACCAATTGGATTTAACTCCTTTCACCAGAACTCTCTGGGCTCGGCCATCCAGCTAGTTTTTTACCCATCAAAGAGTACACCTGTCTAAGCCATGAGCCACCAGCTTCTCTAGGAGAATGCTGTGGGAGGCAGTGTTGAAGACTTTACTAAAGTCCAGGTAGATAAAATCCACAGCCTTTCCCTCATCCACTAAGCGGGTCACTTGGTCATAGAAGGAGATCAGATTGGTCAAGCAGGACATGCACTTCGTGAACCCATGTTGACTAGGCCTGATCTTCTGATTGTCCTGCACATGCCTGTTGAGCACACTCAAGATGAACCGCTCCATAATCTTCCCCGGTACCGAGGTCAGGCTGACAGGCCTGTAGTTCTCCAGATCCTCCTTCAGGCCCTTCTTGTAGATAGGCATCACATGGGCAAGCCTCCAGTCGTCCGAGACCTCCCCCGTTAACCAGGACTGCTGGTAAATGATGGAGAGTGGCTTGGCAAGCTCCTCTGCCAGCTCCCTCAGTACTCTCAGATGGATCCCATCCGGTCCCATAGACTTGTGAGTGTCCAGGTGGAGTAGCAGGTCATTAAGTAGTTCTAGAGCTGCCAACTGGATTTAACTCCATTTAAGTGATTTAACTGTCAAAGGCTTTACTAAAGCAAATTAGCAACCTAATGCAATGAATTTTCCTTGCATGCTAATTCTCAGAATTCCATACCTCATAACAGATTAACCAGCCATTATTACCAGTAAAGCGAGTATTATTAGTAAAGCGAGTATTATTAATAAAGGTCTAATGTAACTGAGATTTTCTAAGCTTCTAACTGATGCCTCTGGGACAATGTTTCACTGGCCGTAACCTCCTTGAATTCAGCGCAACTAAACAAATTTATGACTGGATGAGAATTTGGCCATTTGACCATAAATGTTTGCAACAAGACATTTCAAATGTGCAGTGTAAACCATGAAAAAGCTTCCCTGGGTCAATGAAAGTTGTTGTATGCTTCCTGAAGTGAAGCATTGTCTATGCTATTTTCTACTCAAGGCTATGACAGTTAGTTCACACCCACTATTAATAAGGTTAGGACCACATTTCCATGTTATTACAAATGCACTTTTTTCTCTATTTAAAACAAAAATACCATGCTGAGCCTAGTAGAGAAGCAGAAGGAAGCTAGAAAATGAGCAGTAAGGGAGAGGGTGGAGTTTTATGTCACTATTCATGTATAATTGCACACACGTAAAAAGAAAAGTGCACAAGTTTGACATTTCCTTTCCCAAATTAGCAGAACAAAATGCTTCAGTACCTCTTGATACTGCTTACTGATGGAAAAGTAACCTAAACCATGATAATGTGAAGTCAATTTTAATTATGAATGAGTAATTTTCAACTGATGGGCCCTAAAATCCTTGCAGCGACAATGGAAAACTGCATAAAACAACTAGTCCATCACAGGCACAAATCCCCCAGATTTAAATATTTCTGATATAGTAAGGGAAAACAAAACTGGCATTTAAATAGCAAATACATTTCTGGCACATGCAGTTCCATAAACTTAACCGCAGTTGTATCACATACAGAAAAAAACCAAATACATCTGTAAAGGATCTGCAAAACAGTCCCCACAAGGGAATAAAAAATTGAACTTTTCCACCAGTTTTGAATTCATCATCACTGATTTTCCATGCTATCAAAACATTTCCAAATTATTGGCTATTTTATGAAAAATAGAATCAGCATCTCTTTCTAATTTCTGTTGATGTTGGCAAAACACTGAACACAACATGTCCTTCAAAGGTCACTACTTTTCTTTGTTTATGCTGTGAAAAATGCTAAGGGACTGCCTACATATGCAACAGTTATCAAACATAAAAATGAGTTGCTCTGTCTCTTAATTTAATCTGTTACCAATTCAGATACAAAATTATTTTGTGTTATACTTTATTCATGAAACAAATGACATTTGACCACTCCAAGTCAAGCATAACATTGGATGTCACAGAGAAAAAGAAGAAAGAAAGGAGAAAGGAAAGGAGGAAGGAAGGTGTGGAAAGGAAGGAAGGGAGGAAGCACAGAAAGATAGAAGAAGGAAGGAAGGAAGGAAGGGAGGGAGGGGACCCAGTGNAAGGAAGGAAGGAAGTAATGCTGGCTGGCTTCTAGTGTCTAAACTGTAGAACTTAGGAGCTTGGGAGCTCCAGCTCCTAAGTCAAACTTAGGAGCAGGTTGGAGTGAGTTCTCATTCTGAATTTCACTGAGAGAATATTTCAGTAAATGGACAAAGAGAAAAATCTGCACTATCCACTTTCTCAATAAGTACAATCCTTGCACAAGGACTTCGGAGCACACTACTTGCCACACAGTTTGAAACAGCTGGAATGGATATCCTACATCTTTACTCTGTGAAGTCTAAGTTTTCAAATTGTTGTCTTTTTTTCTTTGTCCATTACAGAAATATAATCAGAAAAGAAAAAAATTATAACATATTTTTCATAATAACACATGCCATGAGGTCCTTGAACAACAGTCCTGTCAGACCAGAGCTGAAACTCCCTATTTCCACAACCTTACTCAGTTTTCAAATCCTGAAGACTACAAATATTTGAGAGATGGGGTGCTACCCAGGTTGGTTTTGACTTCTCATAAGTTCTTAAAGTTCTACCTTTATTCAGACAATCAACAGCTGTACTGTATTTTATAACAATGCAGTGCTACATAAATGCAGCAGTGGAGCTGATCTGGATGAGTCAGCAGTATGATATTGTGCCCTGTAGAAGTCTTTGGAAAGTCTTAGTTAAAACAAACATATTAGTTATTGTTGATATACAATGGACATACCAAAGGGACACTCCAAAAGGCAGAAAGTTTTGCAGGGATTCAGCCTCTTAGAAGAGGGAAGCATGTAGGAATTCAGCCCATACTCTACTGGCTGAATATTGAAGATTTTGGAGCTAGAGGAACTGAATATGAAGAAAGATGTGCATGTTCTTCTGCAGTACCCAACACAGGTGGTCAGGTTTCCAAAAGGCAAGAGAAAACACATGATTTGCTGTTAAAAACTTGATTACAATTTCTTCTTGTGTGTATTCAGCTGTACAGCTTATCTTTCTGTTTTCTGCAACATGGTCTATGATAGAGATTACACTATCACCTGGTCTGTCGCAGGACTGCATAATGTATGCACAATTTTGTCAGTTTATTTGTAATTCACCTTGGATATTTGAGATCTTTTATAGTTTAAATCATAAACAAAGTATCATATAAAATAAGAAAAAAATTCAACTGTGACAAACACCCATCTTTAAATTAAATTGTGTATAGTACATCAAAATATATTTTTGTAGCTGATTATTAATAGAAAGCAATGACTAGAAGTTGCAACCATAAGTGTTTCTTGAATATTGACTTTCTAAATAGTGATTATTATAAAGATGGCTGATTACATAGGATTTCCAGACTGATCACTGTATTGATGTTGAGAATGACAGCAACATTACTTCATGGTAGGAGGCTGGATAAGGCTGGTGAATGTGGAGAACTTTTCTACATTTTATTCTATCATCAGCTTCACCTGATTTCTTTTTTTCCAAATGGAAGCTCAGACATGGACTTTGGGATAAGATTTGCAGGTGTGTTGACTGTAAGTATACAGTCATCAGGTTTGTAGCTTTGACAGATGCTAGTTCTGCCCTTGGCTCTGTTAATTATTCCATATGACTGATAGTTACTGAGTGCAGAGCTTGTGCAACTCATCTCTTGTTGGGTTGAGAACTTTAGCTCCCTCTTCTATTTTTTTTTCTCCTTGCTCAGACAATCATGAAAGGAAGTTAATGATATCAAAGGCAGAAAAAGACATAAACAGCACTCAGGTTTAGAAAAAGTTTTAATAAACATTCAGGGGTTTTGGGTAATAACAAGAATTTCAGTGGGAAATGCAAGAAACTGCCTTTAGGCCTCACCATACAAACCACCTGGCATAGCATGTTATTTTATAGTTTGATTTTTCATCAAGTCTCTCAAAATACTGAAGGTGGTACATATGTATTAAAATGCAATAGTGTGAGCTGAGGAACATTCTTAATGTATTATCTCATATTTTCTACAGCAAAAATATTCAGATGTAATAACAGCAAAAAGTTACTTTTCAGTAACTTTGGACTGAAGTTTTACAGTGGACTATTAGCATAAAAGTATGTGTACAACTATTATGACATGAATTCAGGATCATAAAATAAGTATTCTAAGCTTTTTTCAGAGCCAGAGATGAAGCTAACAGATTTCTAAAGTGAAAATCCAGTCCACTTGTATGAACCTCGTACCTGATATATTTTGTTTTGTTTTTACAACAGGTGATTTGCTAGAAATTTCAGAGTCTGTTGTTTTTGTCCTCTTTCTGCCTTGGAAAACTGCATATGAGCAGACTATTGTGAACTAAATTCACAAGACCCAGATATAGATCTGAAATCTCTGTTACAGGAAGAGTTTCCTAATTTCTGACTTTTTCTGAGGATAATATGTTCTGGAAAGTGTTTCTCCTAAAAGGACAGCAGAGAAAGAAGAGGAAGTACACACAATGATAAGAATCAGATGGTCAATGCTTGTGCTTTGATGTGCAGTGAAAAATTTTGAGAAGTGGTGATTTGGTCTCAATCCAGACCAGGAATTTGGGGCAGATTGGAAGATGATTTCCTCCCAAGCTTTATATTCACCAGACCTATATACCATGGGATGCAGTAGTTCAAAGCAAAATAATTTTTTCTCTATTTTATGGTCTCTTTCTCTTTGTGTTATTGAAGTTTTTCACTTAATGAAGGGAATCAAAAAATCAAGATGATCTGTGTGCAGACCAGAAAGAAAAGGACTACTTACAGAGGAGTGGTAAAGGTAACTGCAAACCAGACATGATTCACTAGGCTGAATCCACTCAGAAGAATCACAGTGATTTAGCATGCACACAGACACACAGTATTTTATTTTGATGAATTTTAAATTCTCTGTTATTTTCAGCAGTGATCAACTGCATTTCTGTGTTTGGAGGAAGAGAAGCAATCTTCAAAGAAATGAGGCTATGACCCCCTCTAAGGTGCTTGGGTCATTTGCTGATTACAGCAGGGCACGATACACATTTGGTCTCTGCTGCTGAGGGACAGAATGGTAGTGTACTGCCACTGAGGTTGCTGACTGCACAGTAGTAGTTATTCCTGTTTATTGGCATCATGCTGCTCTTCTAGATCCCCAGATAATCAATTGCTAAATTGTGCATAAACTTCCTAAGCTATTTTAAAACTCAATGTGAAAACACCTACGCAGATAACTAGTATGCACTACCAATTAGACCTTGACAGAAACACGTTATAGACAAAGAATCACCGTCACAACCTCTAAAATTGAATCCTTTTCCCACCAACCCCACCTTCCTTTTGCCCAACTCCATTTACAGCTTCATAACCATATAAAAATTATGCTTATATTTAGAGCTAGTTCTGTATTCGTCCTTCATGAGCTTTTAGAAATGTTTTAGCCTCCTCATATGATGCCTGGCAGGAAAGTACTACCTAGCAGTTTATGGCTTGGTTTGAAACAGAAGTGGCAGTCTTACATATTCACAGTATTTCAATGTGGCTGTGCTGTAGGAGGTTCCTTTTCTTCTACTACATGTCACAACAAGAACTACTGGCACAGGTGCAAGCAGAAGAATATCAGTTTCTGTGGC
>VYZW01053749.1:4006-18677 GCA_013401315.1 Balaeniceps rex
TCCATCTCTGTCCCAGTCTGAATAAGTCATCTTGATTTTTCCCTCCAGTATAGCTAAGAGAGTACCTATGGTCTGCTGTTATTGCAAAGTGGAAGAGCATCTTTTTTCTTACATAAATTATGTGGAGAAATAATATAAAGGGCAGCCTAGACAAAGACGGCAAAAAACATTAGAGGACTATGATAGCTTTCATATAATTGGTTGACACCACACAATTTAGAGACATTTGGAATGACAGAGAAGTAGAAAATAATGTTCAGAGTAGGGTTTTTGGAAATCTTCTAATACATTTTTGCATACTAATTTGCATAGAAGGAAGCCAAATAAATTAAACTTTCTGAGTAGTTTATAGGAAAACTCAATTGAGATGAAACTGATACATTAACCAATAAATTACAACTGTTATATTTAAAAATATTAAAATTTCTTTGGAGAACTATGGTTTACAGATTCTTACTTTCATAACATCATGCAAACACTATGGCTTTGAAGCAATGTCATTCATGGATGTACTGTTCAATGATTTTCCATTCTGAGGTTATTTTCCTTGGACATTGAACTCTTGCTGAAAAACCATCAATATGGGGTTGTCATGGTTTAACCCCAGCTGGCAACTAAGCACCACACAGCCGCTCACTCACTCTCAGTGGTGGGATGGGGGAAAGAATCGAAAGGGTAAAAGTGAGAAAATTCATGGGTTGAGCATGAGAAATTGAAAAGTCTTTGACTCTGTGTAAGCACTACTTAGCAAAACTAAAACATCAGTGTGTTACCAACATTATTCTCATACTAAATCCAAAACATAGCCTCATAGTAGCTTCTGTGAAGAAAATACCTCTATCCCAGCCAAAATCAGCACAAGGTTTTTTTATCCCTTCAAGATTTCCCTACAAAAAGTAATCTGAGAGTAAGAATGTTGAGGTAGCTGGATAGTTTGACTCTGGACATGGCAGGAAAGCCATGTTTTGTAGTCCTCTGCAGGATTCGTACCATCCCGTGCAACTCAGAATGAGTACAGATCACTAATATGTATCTCATTATTAAACTGGAATGTCACAGACTGGTTAAAATAGTTCGCCTGACAGGAACACAAATATAATTAGGTATAGTTTGCTAGAAAAGAAAGGCAACAGAAGAAGGACTAACTCAGCCTTCTAACATAAAGAACAAATTTTGACACTGAGGCTGTAAATGGAGCTTTCTGAAGGGCTCTGGGTAATGATTCAAGGGCAAAAAGAATAGGATTGTTAACGTTATAGGAGTCCCCATAGACCAGTAAACCTGGAAGATCATATGGATCAGGCTTTTTGTGAGCAACCTCACATAACTACAGAGAGAGTAGTTGCATGTGAGCTGGTAATTCTAAGCTCTCCCCCTGGCAGTAGAAGAAAACTGGTACTCACTGTCTGCTGAGGTTTAAGATGTGCTGAATTACATTCTAGGACTATCCATTTTACTACATTAACTATAGAGCATAGTCATAGTAGATATTTACATGTGGTCAAATGAATTAATTCCTCCCAAAATATAGTAACAGATCACTGAGCTGACTTTTGACTGACCATAAAAACAAGAAGGCATACAGAGAGTGAAAAATTTGGTTTACTAATAATGGGTTCGCTATTACCAGAGCAGGAAACCACTGGCAGATGATGATAGGAAGGTTGACATGCTTAGTAAACTTTTTGTATCATTCTTGACTAAAATACCAGCTGCAACCTAGAGGTAAATATAGTTAAAACCAACAATAAAAGATTATTTCAGCCTTGGATAAATCAAGAGTAGGCTAGAGGTTACTTAGATAAGTTAGGTGTTTTCATATTGTAAGACTGATGTTTTTCGTTCTATGTAAAGAATCGACTGGTGAAATCAGAGCACAAATAGTAGTTATTTTGAGAATTTATGGATCAAAGATGAAAAAGGCAATTTTTGTGCCACACTTAAAAAACATGTGGAAAAGGAGGAGCCAGGGAATTATGTATCTGTCAGTTTTACTTTTATTTCCAAATAGTGATTAGAACAAACAATCTAGCAAACCTGGAGCACCTGGAAATAAAAAAGAAGGGAGTACTAGCCAAAAAAGATTTGTCAAGAACAAATCACTTCAAAACAACCTAATTTACTTCTGCAATAGGATAATAGGTCTTGTAGACAGAATAGAAGTAGTAGAGTCATATAACTTTTAAAGTCTTTTGACATTGTGTCTCATGATAGTACTAAGAAAGCTGAGAAAAAATGTTTGAATGAAAAAGCTTAAGGGTGGAATCCTAGTAAATTTGGCAAGGAAATTGTGCCTGTGCCAAAGTCCTTAATTCACCGCTAAAATGATGGGGTTTTCAAGGATCAGTAAGCACAACAAAGCACTAAGAATCCTACTTAGGAATGAGTTGGATTCTTCTCACTGGATCTTCGAGAGTGGATTAAAAAGTGTGTCACAAGTTCTAAATCTATATAGTCCATCTATAATATAATAGAATGTCCTGCTGGAAGCAGGTGAAAAGACTGGATAATCTCCTTAGATTCCCACCAGGCTGGTGATTCTTTGTTCCTTTCTGCGTGCAAATTTATGTAAGGATTTGTGGTCATTTCTTGACTTCCAGATTTTATTTGTATATTCATTTATGTAGTTAACTGTTTTTGCATCAGTGGGATTATTTGCAGTTAAGTGCATCCAGAATTACATTTCTGGAATTTTTGTAAATACATCTAATTGTTGGTTAAAGACAACATGTGATTCAGTACTTGCAGGCAATTCCTATGTCAAAGGCAGAAGTAGCTATTTAGTTATGTGGATAGTTAATTACTCAGACATAAATTAAGAAGAAGCAGTCTACTGTTTCAATGAACAATGTTATTTATAGAGATCAGAAAGAGATGGACTTTTTAACAGATAATTTAAAGCTTTAATGCTGGATTACATTGTGAGTAGCTTTTAGGATTACATGTATATTATATAGCATTTACTAAATTCAAAAGTTAGGTTTTAATTTAGCATTGTAAAGAGTTTGAAGTCTAAGCCTAGGGAAGGTTCAAATGATGCTCTGTGCCTCTAACTGCACCATATGGTCTAAATGCTGAGTATTTTATAAACATGCCTGAGACAGCTCTAAATTAGGTCATGGCTAAAACAGCAAAATCATAGTCAAATTTGGGTCAAAAGGACTTGCTTGTCCTTTCTGTGTTACACAGAAATAATTCAATTCATAAATCATGTACATCTGCATAGATGTCTAATTTGTGAATTATGTTTTTGTCATTAAAATTTCATATATTGAGTAAAGCCACAGTGTTCCATCAGGATCAAGTTATGTTTTACACAGAGAAAAAAATGTCCTACTTAGAAAAATACATTATGTAGGAATAAGTATTAAATCCATAGTTAATAGGTCCTTAAGGTTTTTTGAGATCTTTCCACTGAAGCTGGATTAAAATTCCTATGTTCAGCAGTTCAGTGACTAAATTCATTCTCTGCATCTGTTGTTATTACATCTTGCTGGATAGTTGAGTTTTCTGCAATATTGTATATTAAACCAGAATAGTCATATATTACATTATACATATGCAATAGCTGTTAACATTGTAAAACATGTTAATTTCTTTCCTCAGAGCCTCTTAATCTTTTGATGAATATCACTGGTATGATACAACATTGATGGATCTCTGCAGACCCAGAAACTTGGGACATTAAACTGCAGAGGAATCCTAACATCTCAAGAATGTATCTGCATAAAGCTCAGTTTCCTAAGAAGCTTGTCTTAAAATGTTTTGCAGTGGCTTAACTTAAAGGTGGTATTCAGCTCACCTAAAACTTATATTATCTAAAAGTTACATATCTAATGAAACCATATGCCTATGACTGATGGAAGGAGAGAGATGCCACTGGGGAGAAAAACATTTTTTCCTTAAATGGATATCTAAAGCTGAGTCAACAGAGAGCAGGGCACTATCCAATGTGCCTGGCTGTGTCGGTTCTCTAACACTCCCCTTAGGGGATGTACCAGCTCCTTTACTGTCCACATACCCAGATACATGTTTTTACATTTTCATGGGAAGGGCAACTGAGACTGACCCTGGCATGGCCAGGGAGCACTGGGGTGCTAATGAAACACTATTCAATAAAACTGAGGCATACTTGGATAGCTATAGTAAGCTGGTCTCTGTAGGTTCCCAGCTCTTTCCAGTGCCTGTAGATCTAGGCTTAAAGTAGTCAGCTAATCATGTAAGAAATACTTCTGGTTATTGAATGCTTTGTATTTTTTTCCATATCTTAAATATATCTCCCAATCTGTTCATGTCCTAACTATCCACTGGGCTAAAACATTGAGGAAAATAAGTGTATCAGGATATCAAGCACTCAGCTCTGTTTCAGTTTTAATTTCATTGAAAGTTCTTTATAAAGATGGGAAAACATTGTATTTGTCATTTGCCTCAATTTTTATTAGCAACAAATTAAGCCTTTGATGGCTTGGAAAGATGATCTGGAAGATTCCCATATTTCTGCAGTACATTAATACTGAGTTGCTTTTGTTAGTTCTTGGAAAGTTTTTTCATAAAGCAATGACTCATGAATCTTGAGTGTGCTCAGTGATTTCTGTAAAAAGGCAATACGGTATTTATTTCACATTTATATCAAAATACAGTAGCATTCAAACTGGTTAGAGAAGATATGTCTATATTCTAATTTATAAGTGACTCTTCTTCAGAAATCTACAATAGTTTTAACACATAGCATTTTTCTCTGCTATGACTAAATTAAAATCATAATGATAAAAAAGATTAAAATGTAATCGAACATGATGTGATATATGCTAATTACCAAACATAATTAAAATTCAAATATAACAAAAAATAATGTAAAATAAATATATAATGCAAATAATTTTTTCAAGATATCTTTTCACACAAAAATATTAACATCGCAAACATTTTCTGTTTCTTACACTATTCACTATTGGTTTTCAAGACATTCTTAGTGAAATTTTTGAGAATATTATCTGAAATTTCCTTATTAAAATTTCTGATTAAATTATTTTTAGCAAATAACAATTCAGTAAAATACTTTTGAGAAATAGATTAAGGGTTGTGGAGAACAATGATCTATCTTTCAAAAATAAAATGTAGTCTTCAAATATTCTGAATATTCTTGCTACTTTCAATGAGTTCTTACCAAAAATATTTAACCAAACTTGTAGACATTTGTCATGGTTTAACCCTAGTTGGCAACTAAGCACCACACAGCCGCTTGCTCACCCTCCCGGCCCTGGTGGGATAGGGGAGAAAATTGGGGAAAAAAAAAGTAAACCCCATGGGTTGAGATAAAGGCAGTTTAATAGGACAGCAGAGGGAGAGAAAATAATAATAATAATGATAAAAGAATATATAAAAACAAGTGATGCACAATGCAATTGCTTACCACCCACTGACCGATGCCCAGCCAGTCCCCAAGCAGCGATCGCTGCCCCCCAGCCATCTCCCCCCAGTTCATATACTGAGCATGATGTCATATGGTATGGAATAGCCCTTTGGTCAGTTTGGATCAACTATCTTGGGCTGTGCCCCCTCCCAGTTTCTTGTGCACCTGGCAGAGCATGGGAAGCTGAAAAAGTCCTTAACTAATGTAAGCACTACTTAGCAACAACTAAAACATCAGTGTGTTATCAGCATTCTTCTCATACTAAATCCAAAACACAACACTATGCCAGCTATTAGGAAGAAAATTTACTCTATCCCAGCTGAAACTAGGACAACTTTGGATCAAAATCCAATGTTCTTTCCTGCCCCAATATTATGCCTTATGGCTAATGTAGTGGGGTGTGCAATGCATGCATTATGGTTTATAATGGATGTTCTTGAAGTTTTAAACATAAATTTCTGTGAATGAAGAGAGTAAAGTTGTAAATGTTGACTAGAGCTGATTCATATCATCATCAGATCTGTCCCAGAGTAGAGCCAGCAATATGTGAGAGAGGCTAAGCATTGGATTGTGCAGGCAGATTTTTTTTAAAGAGTAAGACAATAAGGTTTTGGTAGTTTATGTGAAAAATTAATATACCTGGTGTGTGCAGCATAATTGTACTAATACTGAATCTTTGTTTTGCCAAAGCATAGCAGAATAATTTTTTTTTTTTGCTGAAGACTATTCATAATATGTCTTCATTAAAAATCACAGTATAGTTTTGATTGTGGATGATCCCAAACTAATTTCTCTTCATATGAATTAAAAAAAAAAATCAGTCCTTATAAATATAAACTTATGATTTTAATATACCAAAGTATTTTAGCAGAAATCAAAGTTTTATCAATGAATTCAACATCAAAGAATCATAGAACAACCCAGGTTGGAAGGAACCTTGAAAGATCACCTGTTCTGCCATTTGTGGGAAAGGCAGCCTTGATGACGTTATCTAGCATCCTGTCTAATCATGTCTTGAAAACCTCCAGCAATGGGGACTCTACCACATCCCGGGGGAGGTTGTTCCAGTCATTGATAGTTTTCACTGTAAAAAATATCTTCCTTATATCAAGATTAAACCTCTCCTGGTGCAACTTGTGCCCATCGCCCCTGGTCTTCTCCATGTGGCTTCTTGTGAAGAGAGAGACTCCTCTTTGTAACCTCCCTTTAAGTACAGAAATAATGTTATGAGTTCCCCCCGAGCCTTCTCTTCTCCAGGGAAAAAAGACCTACCACCTTCAGTTGTTTTTCACAAAGCAGGTTCTCCAGCCCTTTGATCATCTTTGTGGCCCTCCTTTGGACCCTCCCCAGTCTGTCCACATCTTTTTTGAATTGTGCAGACCAGAAATGGATACAGTACTTCAGGTGCGGCCTATACAAGTTCTGAGTAAAGTGGGATGATCTCATCTCTGTCTCTGCTAGTAATGCTCTTGCAGATACAGCCCAAGATCCATTTTGCCTTTATTGCTGAAGTATTTCACTGCTGACTTATGCTCATCTTGTTGTCCACCAGTACCCCTAGGTCCCTTTCAACAAGGTTGCTACCCAGCCACACAGATCCTAGTCGGTACTGGGCTCTTTGGTTATTCCTTCCCAGGTGCAGGACCTTGCACTTGTCTTAAACTTCATACACTTCTTGCCAGCCCACTCTTCCAGCCTGTCAAGATCTCTCTGTAAGATGGCTCTCCCTTCTGACATGTCCACCTCGCTACCCACTTTGGTGTCATCAGCAAGCTTGGCAAGAGTGACTTCATTTATGAAGATGTTGAACAGCATGGGGCCCACTACTGATCCCTGGGGAATCCCACTTGTGACAGGCTGCCAGCCTGAGTAAAAACCATTGATCAGCACCCTCTGAGTCTGGCCTGTTAGTTGATTCCCTACCCATCTCACAGACCACCCATCCAAGCTGTATCTTGCCAGTTTTTCCAGGAGAAGGCTGTGGGAAATGATGTTGAATGCTTTGCTGAAGTCCACGTAAACAACAACCACTGCTCTCCTCATGTTGACAGAAAATGTTATTTTGTTGTAGAAGGCAGTCAGGCTAGTCTGGCATGACTATTGGTAAATCCATGTTGGCTTTTCCAAATCAGCTGCTTCATTGGATTTGTAATAGTTTATAGGAGGACTTGTTCCATTACTTCCACAGGGATTGAAGTAAGACTAATGGGCCTGTAGTTTCCTGGGTCCTCTTTTGGGCCTTTCTTGTAGATGAATATGACATTTGCCCTCTTCCAGTCATCAGGGACATCCCCTGATCCCCATAACTTTTCAAATATTATAGACAGTGTCCTTTCAACGATGTCAGCCACTTCTCTTAACACCCTGGGATGGATTCTGCTAGGCCCAAAGATTTATGCAGGTTGAGCACTTGAAAGAGGTTGCAGACCAGCCCTTCTTCCACTATTGGTGGGTCTACAAATGCGTTGTCATAGCTACTGGATCCTGTGATCTGGGGTCCGGCTGTGTTGGTAAGGTCAGAGGCGAAGAAGGTAATGAGAACCTCTGCCTTGTCAGCATTATTAGTAACTAGTTTTCCTGCCCTGTTTAGCAATGGTCTTATGTCTTCTCTGTGCTGCTACTTACTGTTCACGTATCTGAAGATCCATTTCTTGTTTTCTTGACATCTTTGGACACTTTCAGTTCTAGCTGAGCCTTTGCCTTCTGACTGCAACTCTGCATGCCCTAGCCAGTAAGGTTTTTGTAGGCCTCAGTGGGTATTTGGCTGCCTTTCCATAGCCAGAATCCTTATTTTTTCCTTTTAAGTACACCAAAAATTTTGTTGCTAATCTAGGGTGGTCTCTTGTTCTGCCTTCTTCCTTTTCCTTTGCAGGGGATGTACTGTTTTTATGCTTCCAGGAGGCTGTTTTTGAATAACTCCCAGAACCCACAAGCTCCTTTGCCCTCCTTGGATGGTTCTCATGGAATCCCTCACAGTTGGGTTCTGAGTGCATTAAAGTTGTTTCTTCTAAAATGCAGGGTCTTTGTCCTGCTACTGGTCTTCAGTGTGTTCAGCAGGATCTTAAACTACACAATGTTATGATCACTGTATCCAAGGCTACCATTGGTAGCTATGTTGTCAAGTAAGCCTCAGTTTGTGAGAAGCAAATCCAGCAATGCACTGTTCCTAGTCAGCATGTCCAGCATCTGTAGCAGGACAGAGTCTTCAATGCATTCCAGGAACGTGATAGACAACTTGTGCACCACTGTGTTGTTTTCCCAACAAATGTCTGGGTAATTGAAGTTACCCATGAGGTCCAGGTTCTGTTGGCTCAAGATGTCCTTGAGCAGCCAAAGTAAGGTTTCTTCGGCCTTGTCATCCCGATTGGGAGGTCAGGAACAGATACCTAACGTAAGATCCCCCTTGGTGACAATCCTTCTAATCTTGACCCAAAGGCATTCCACAGAACTGTTGTGATCTCCATAGCTCACCTTCATCCACTCAAATTTCTCTTTTACATAAAGTGCAACTCCACCTCCTGTTCTTCCCTTTCCTATCTTTCTGAAAGAGTTTGTAGCTGTCCATTGTGTTTTCTGGTCATGTAAATTTTCCCACCAAGTTTCTGTGATTCCTATGACATCATAACTCTCAGACTGGGCATGGAGCTCCAGTTCCTCCTGTTTGTTGCCCAGAGGTTGTGTTGGTATACATGCACTTGAGGCTGTATGTTAGTGAGCATTCCTTACTAATCTGGAAGGTGCACATGTAGAGAAGGAAATTCTCAAATGTTAGTTAAAAGGAGACACTGCTTAGAAATGAAACATAAATGTCTATAAAAGGCCCCAGTTTGACTTGGCTATCAGACAAAGGCTCAAGTGGTGCATATGAAATGGAGCAGAGACTAATTCTCTGATCAAGACCAAAAGGCTCAGCTATGACAGGGATCCATAGTGCATGTACACATATATCCTACTGGCAGACTTTCCTGAACNTTCTCTTTTACATAAAGTGCAACTCCACCTCCTGTTCTTCCCTTTCCTATCTTTCTGAAAGAGTTTGTAGCTGTCCATTGTGTTTTCTGGTCATGTAAATTTTCCCACCAAGTTTCTGTGATTCCTATGACATCATAACTCTCAGACTGGGCATGGAGCTCCAGTTCCTCCTGTTTGTTGCCCAGAGGTTGTGTTGGTATACATGCACTTGAGGCTGTATGTTAGTGAGCATTCCTTACTAATCTGGAAGGTGCACATGTAGAGAAGGAAATTCTCAAATGTTAGTTAAAAGGAGACACTGCTTAGAAATGAAACATAAATGTCTATAAAAGGCCCCAGTTTGACTTGGCTATCAGACAAAGGCTCAAGTGGTGCATATGAAATGGAGCAGAGACTAATTCTCTGATCAAGACCAAAAGGCTCAGCTATGACAGGGATCCATAGTGCATGTACACATATATCCTACTGGCAGACTTTCCTGAACCCTGTTCCTGTGGAGGAACAAGATCAGGCCATCTGTGCTTCTCATGTTTATGAGAATGCTGTGCATGTCCATAGGTGCTGGTAAAGCACTGTTTTCTCTCTGTGTTATCTGTACAGCCAGTTGTGTGCATGCGGGGTGTGTGTATGTGTGGCAGGCTGTGTGTGTGTAGCAGGGTGTGCGTGTGGTGTTCATTCCTATTGTGGAGCACATGCTCAGCCTTGCTACCTGCTGGACTCTGGGAACAAGGAGCCACAGCAGCCTCGCCTTCATCAGACTACCCAATCCAGAAACCTCTGACATGGGACATATGAAACTTCAGATCCTGTGCACAATACTGCTAAGAAAAAGTGTATTTTTCTACTGCAGGTGAATCCGATATAAAGCAGGAGTGGATGTGTATCTTGTCCTTGAGGAATGAATTAGTGGTCTGGTTGAGCTTTCTGTTTTTCTTCCTGTTTACTTTTTTGCCTACTTGCTATTTTCATTCACTTAGAGACAAAATAGGTTATTTATAGTTGATTGGACTGGCTTATCTTACTATGGAGATAAAACTATTTAAAATAATATGGGCATCAAAGCTTGTTTACATTATACGGACACCACTTCAACAGAATAAACATTTGAATGTAAGAAGTTTTAGTTTTCACTGTGGTCTGGTAATAGGAATATAGATTTTCAGTAATCAATCTTTTTCCTTGTTACACCCTAAAATACTCAGAATCATTAAACAGTAGAGATTACTCCTGGAATAAGTACAGCGCATCTTTATGTTTATCACAGAGGGCAATTCTGGGTGGCCAAACCACAACAATCAAATTGCTCCAATATGACTACATATTATACATAGAAATTACCAAAACCAAACAAATAAAAAAAGAAAACTGTTTGCTTTTGGGAGAGGCAAATGGATTGAGAATGCTGCTGCTGTTGTTGTTATATCAATAGGAAAAGAGGTTATTTTGGGGTTGGCCTAAAGTTTGTTCTCCAGAGGTAGAGAACCTCCTTCTAAAAGTCAGGGTTTTAGTAAAAAAAACAAAGCAAATAGATAGAGAAAAATCATTCAGAAAGAAGCTTCTGAGAGGAATTCATACCTGTCATCACCCACTTTATGAAAGAAAAGAATATTTAGCTGGAACATGGAGGATAAAAACTCATATCCTTTATTTGTCTGAGGAAACATGGGCTCATGTTACACATAAACCTTCTCTAATGCCCATGCTATATGGTATTTTGGGATTTCTCAGGCTTTATAGCATGGAACTGGCTATAAATTGCACAAACTAAAAAGCAGGAAAAATTCTATGGAGACTAATTGTATTTTGCTGTGCTATTTTTCAAGTAAACTCCCCGTCCCAGTTCATTTTGTGAAGCTGTTCACACACTCATGTGGGCGTAGCACAAAGGTGCCACAGAGGAAATATGAAGATAAGAAATGGCTAATGACTAGCTGAAGTGGGGGTGCTTAAGTCATATTGAAGTGCTGAGGAACGAGTTGTGTAACTATGTTCTTATATATCTAAATATTGAAGCTGTAGCTACTGGTGTCTGTGGCTTCTTATTTAGCATTCTATTTCTTGTCAGTCATCGTCTTAGGGTTTTTTACTAGTCCTAGACATAAAATAACAAGGACAGTGGGAATTAAAATAAGTTTTAAGGTGACTAAAAGTTAGTAGCTGCCATGGTCATTACAAGACCATGTGAATTCAACCCTTCAAGGATTTTATTTGGATCCAATGAAAGATCATAATGTTAGATTAGTCTAATAATCAAGAGATCCAGATTGCTTTCAGAACTAATTCACTTTTTTGTGTATAAGACTAGCCAGTCAATGAACTATGCTGTTCAAATAAACATTTCAGAAAGCCTCACATATAGTTATACAAAACAGACTCTATTCAGAAATGAATAACAATGTTTGTAAGAGAGACAATGGGAAATTTTTCTTACATTGAATTTAAGGTTTATCTGAACATAGAAAGATTATGGTGCATACCTGTTGTAATAGAACTGGGACTTGTCTATTCTGTAAATTGTCAGATTTTCAAAGTGTGTTTGAGAATATTTAAATAAAACTAAATTTGCAATATGCCAGTTATGCAAATAATGACATGCACTTTATACTAGCCATGTAAACAGAGCGGATAAAACTGTATATATTAATCTACACAATATATCTCATTGGAAAACAAGGTTTTACTGTATTTTAATCCCCATTCTGATGTTGACTTATGTGTCTTTAGTTAGTGTGTCTGATTTCATTGTACTGTGACTCAGTTTTCAGTTTCTCTGTTTCCCGTCTTTAAAATTGTAAAGATAAAATATTTACCTGTATATAATTTCTACTCTGAGCTTTATGTACAAATTATGATAAGAGTACTATTATTTTAGTCAAAATAAGATTTCAGTTACCACGAACATTTCCCTGACAAATCAAGGAAGGAAAATACTGTTATTATTTTTTCAATAGCTTTCAGGAAAGAAAAAGAATAATGCTTTGTGAAGGATACTGAGTCACTGAGTGAGATTTTACCTGAGGACTTAATGAAAATTAGTCAGGAGTTCCGTTTGCCTCCAGTATTTTAATAGCTGAGAAGATCTTATCTGGAGTTATTGACAGACAGTTAGAGAAAAATTACATAAATTAATTTAAACAATAATTAATATTAAGCTGCTCAATTCCAAAAGAGAAGCTAATGTTTAATAGTTTTGCAAGGTAGTCTCGTTCCCTTTTATGCAATGTATTGCTGTCTAGCTCTTACAATAAGATAAAATTTTTTTACAAGTTTTGTTCCATTTTCTCATACCAGGTTTTTTTTTTTGTATGATTCAGTAAGGCAATTATTATGTAAGTATGAAAGACTCTCTTTTTCTATAAATTTAAATTTTTCTGGAGTCAGCAAATTTATGGTTTATATTTATCCTACTGTACTCCAAAATACATAAAGCTATGCCTTAAAATATGTCTTAGTTCCGTTGACATTATAGTGAACTGTATTAACAAAGACTATTTTTGCAGGAAATGTTTTCCTGATCCAAATTTATTTAAGAAGTAAACTGAATGGGAAGTGCTATTGTTCCATACCCAAAGAAGTTTCTCCTAAATATAAGAAAAATGTCAATAGTATGGAAAGGAAAGGCAAAAAATGGCTGCGAATGTAGCCTCAAATTCTGTCTTTAAAATAGCATCAGATTCCCTTCCCGGTGACTTTATCCGGGAGATCAGTCTTTCAGGATCTGCCAGAGGCCTGATTGTACCATGTCATGTTTTTTTATCAGGCCTTATGCCTGAGTTCTCTTCCCTTGTCTATATAGGTAGTTAAGAATTGCAAGAATATGAGCAAAATAGTAAAATCTACTGTCAGATTTTAATATTTCTTTCGATTATTAATATTGCTTTTATACTAACTTCCAAATTATTTCCTGTTTGATACTACTTTTTCCATTCCTTTTTCTTCTATCTTAATATTTTCCCATCTTTTGTATTCTTTACTGAAAGATCATGGACTTCTTCTCAGAAGACCACATACTGCTATATTACGAAGGGAATACTACAATCCTGTCCTCTTTCCTGTGACTGTTTCCAAGTTGTACAGGTCTAACTCATGAATTCCATAACTTTTTGTATTAAATTGTTATAATTTTATTTAACTTTTCCTTCTTGTTTGCCCATATTTCTCTTTTGGTTATTCTGCCTATTCCACATATAATTTCTTGCCAGATACTTGCATTTGGACTCCTAGTCTCTTTTCTGAGGACATGACTTCAGAACTATGATAAAGCTCTGTCAGAATCCTTACAGAGTAAATCAGCCAATATTTCAGAAACCTCATGTTGTCCAATCACACGATCTTTTCTTATTATCTGTAGTCTTTGTTTTTGGTTATAAAATGGATGAGCGAAACTATTTCTAGTAATAGGGAAATAAATTATTTATACTGCTGTGCTTTCTTTTTTCAAGAAGTAATCAATTTCATGATGATAAATTGTGTTTGAGGGAATGAGGAAATTTTTAGGAAACTGTCTTTACAATTTACTGGGACTACAATGCCATCAGGAAGTGCCATCATGTTAATCAGTGTACAAATGGATAGTAAAAACATGTGCCTGTACAAAGTAGCCTGGAGTCTGACTAACTACCCAGGAAAAATTGTTACATAGAACATAAGTAAACAGTCTTTCACAGTCAGAGGTAATGGTATTTGTTCCCTTATTTCCTTCTATATTGAACCCCAGCCTATTTCCAAGCCTGGTCATATATGCAATCATATGTTGTTAACAGAATTTCACCATATAACATTAAATATTTATTTTTATACATAAGCATTTATATATTTCCCTATAGATGTTTATGAAAGTCATTTATACCTGCGGTCCTAGAAGAAGGTTCATGATAGCATATTTAATAATTGAAGACAAAAGGTCATAACTCAGTTAGAAAGTATCACTAATCACCAATTCCCAGCTGTTGGCAAGGTAGGAAGTAATGTAGCTTGATGCTGGAAGGACAGCCTCTGAAAATTAAACAGTCTTTCAGTGCTTGGTATTAAAAGTGCTATATAAACGAGTAAAATGTAATGTAATATTATTAGGGCAAAGCCGAGGTCAAGCATCCTTTAAACTGAGATTAAGCATATTATTCATGACAGTGTAGACATCATTAGACATGTATAATGTCTATGAAGAGCAATCTGTGTGAGGGGATATCAGTAACTGAGCTTGACATCACTAGCCAGCCAATTCAGACTTCTCTTGTGATGCATAAACATAGACTCATAGAATCATAGAATGCTTTGGGTTGGAAG
>VYZW01053750.1:0-20967 GCA_013401315.1 Balaeniceps rex
TGCCTTTATCTCAACCCATGGGTTTTACCTTTTTTTTCCAATTTTATCTCCCATCCCACTGGGGCAGAGGGAGGGTGAGCAAGGTGCTGTGTGGTTCTTAGTTGACGACTTGGGTTAAACCACGACAAGAGTTCTCTAGCTCAGTTGCATTTTGAAGATCTTCTTAAAGCAGGTTCTCTAGTTTTTGGTTGGATTTTATTTTGTTTTTAGCAAGAATAATTTTGGAAATTTTAAGGCATCATTTTGCTGGAGGATAATCTAGATGGTCTTGGCAAGACTGACCTAGTGTGATTCTGAAAAGCAGTGACTTTCACAGAATTTGATCAGTACTGAGCCATAGCTTAGAAATGGAAGAAACTGTACAGTGGCAAATCCTAGTTTCCCTGTGTACCATTGAACTTGCCTGAATATATGGGAGTTGCTGAACAGTGCCAATACCTTTGGAGTGATCTCATGCTACTAATTATCATTACTTTTGTGAACAAGCCAGTGACAGTCCAGTGGAGGGCCACTAAGATGGTCAGGGGCCTACAGCACATAGCATATAAAGACAGGCTGAAGGAAATGGAATTATTCAGCCTAGAGAAGAGAAGGGTAAAGGTGGCTGTAAGGTCTCCCATCATTATGTAAAGGAAGCTTTTAAAGAAGACAGATCCAAGCTCTTGTTAGAGGTATTACAGAGGCTTAGAGGCAGGGGTCACAAACTTCGAGAAAGGAAATTCTGATTGGAAATGAGGAAAACATTTGCCCCCAGGAGAATGATGAAGTATAGGAAAGGGTTGCCACGAGAAGCTGTGATATATCCATCTTTGGAGATTTTTGGAACCAGACTGGACAAGATTGTCTGCAACCTGATTTAACTTTGGAGTTAGCCTTGCTTTGATGGAGGAGTTGGGCTAGAGACTGCCAGAGGTTCCTTCAAATCTACTTTATTATTTTTTACTTAACTGAAGAACGTAAGTGCAGAGTCTACTCACTCCAGGTTCCTTTTACAGTCAAAGGAAAGAATACTTTTCTAGAGGAATCAGTCCTTCACTGGTTAAAGAGGGAGCCAAGGTCAGCTCATCTTCTAACTCAGGTTCTATTATTAGATATTCAAAGCTTTGTCGAAACAAGATGCCCGTCTGCTGCTCTGGACAAATATTCATTATAAGGCTTGGAGGGGACCATGGGTAATGACTCAATCCTAATTGAGGAGGGCATGTTTTGCCACCCTGCTCATCTTCTGTGCAGCTCTTTTACTTTGTTGCCCAGCTACTGAGAGGAGAGGGAAAGGTGTGACTAGATGGAGAAGAAAAGAAAGCAGCCAGACACACAGAGCCAGCAGTGCACTGTGCTGACATGCAGTCTGTCACTCAAATTGAGCCCTGCTGGTAATGAAGTAAATGCAAAGTAGCACCAGCAAGCAGCCCAAACCCAATCTTTAAGGCAAAAGCTCCTTTTTTCTCAAGCTCACGCTCCACGTTTGCTTCTACAAATGCAAGAGGAGTATTTGTCCAGAGATTAAAAACTGTTCTAATGTATAGGGGTTGACAGACAATAAGTTTCTTTGCGTTTGAGTTTTTGAGACTGTCTCATTCCAAGTATTTATTAATGAAAAGTGGAGGAAAATGAACCGTCTGGATGGCTGATATTTATATAGATAATATACAGTTTTATGAGAAAGAAAGAGAAAGAGGCTCTTCAAACTTTAGTTTTACTCAGCTTTTTACAGCAATCCAAATCTCCAGTCTGAAGACAGTTCATGCTTTTGTGAAAAGCTGATGCTGAAAACCTCCTCCTAGGTTGTAAGGGTTAAGTATTTGCTAAGTGGTGCCAAGGAAGGCAAGAGACTACATGTCTATGTACACATTTTCAGGCCTGACCTTTAAATCCTGAGTACAGCCTTTTGTGTTTTCCCCAAGGAAGTGGTTAAGGCCATAACAAGCAAAAGAAATCTGGATGCGTTTTCCTGTATTTTCTGCCACGCATTAAAGGTTGTGCTGTCCTCCGTACATGCTCATAAGAAACGAGCTGTCTGAGCGCAGTAAATCTTTCACTTCAAATAACCCCACAATAAACTAAATTAATTGATCGCCTTTGCTGAGGTTTACCTCATCAGCTGATCCACAGCCTGAGGTGGAGTATGGGGGGAAAGCACTGGATTGCTTCTCTGGAAAGCTAAATGGAAAATAAAGGAGGCTGTACAGTACGAACTGCAGGGTCCTTACAATACCAGATGAACAATGCCATATAGGTGTAGACACACTCTGAAGAGCTTTGAAGGCAAATGACTTACGTGGAATGACTGAGAAAGGGGCAGCCAGTGGAAGGGGCACACGGTTGTTAGACCTGTTCAAAGCAAGGGGTGCTGGTTTTCAGCATCAGTTTTCAAAACTGGATCGGGTGTCCGTGTCCAGGTGCTGGCAGCGGGGCTGCAGGGCGGCCTCTGTGAGGAGAGGCCGGGGCTGCCCCATGCCAGACACAGCCAGTTCCAACCGGTCCCAGCCGGCTCCAGCAGCCCCACCGCAGGACACAGCTGAGCCCCTCAGCCAAGCTGGGGGCACTGGGGGGAAAACAGGTTTCCGAAAGGGCAAAAGGCGGCACAGGCAGAGGAGGAGGAAGGAACTGGGTTTATTTCAGTCACTTCTGGCACAAATGAGAGACCTCTTTTAACATGACCCTGCTGCTGACTACCTCTTGGCTGTTGCCTGCAAAGACTGTCAGACCTTGGCTATTTCAGAGGGAAAGACTGGGAAAACATGGTCCCAAACACCCAGCTTTTGCACCCACAAAATGGGCACATACTGTTAATGAGGATGACTAGCTTTGGCCTTGTCAGAATTTCTCTCCTTTTGTTTTCTTCTTTCTGTTGCAAATGAAAAATGTAAACAAAATCTGGAGCAGGGGTAGAAATCTGCTGTTTATTTTTGGGAAGTTTATTTTGTTTAGTTTTGGTTTGTGGGGAGTTTTATTGTTTTGTTTTGTTTTGTTTTTTCTCCTGAGAGGGTATTTTGATAAGGGTTCAGTGTGAAAATTGTAATGTTTGTTGAAATCTAACACAGAACTGACTATTTATCAAAGTAGTGTCTTCCATGGCACAGATCTAATATGACAGGAAGGATGCATTCTCTCCCTTTTGGGGCTTGGATTTTATTTATAATAGCATGGTAACTGCAGTATTATAACAAGAACCTCTGGTCTCGGAAACAAAAAAGTGTTGTTGAGTGAGAATTAGAGAGAAGAAACCAGTGCAGGGTTATCTCTGCTCCACCTCAAGCATCTTCACAGCAGATGAGGCATCTACAACCTTATTGTCATTTTTAGAAAAGAGAAAAGGAGAATTATGCCTCTGTTTTCCTCTTCTACAGCTCTTGTCCTAATAAACTGGCTGCTTCTCATTTTGAGTGACAGAGGGTAAACAGAATTAACAGTAACTCTTATATGAATCTCTAAATAAGGGCCTCCTTTCTTCCTGCTGTTGATGAAGGTAACTAAAATGGCATTTAAGATGTGATGGTGCTCACATAAACAGTTTGAGTTATTCTACAATGAGTTTAAGAGGGTGTATGTACATCTAGGAGAGGAATAAGCTTCTGAAAAAAGAACTACATTGCTATCTTGTGATGGATTGCCTGATAGATGCAATATCCAGTTAAATTTCTCCGTGACTTCACTTTCTGTGACAAGATGAAATGACTAAACCTGTAATGTCTAAAGTTATGCAATTAAAATCAAACTAAATCCATTATCTGAAATTTAGAAAAGGCTGATTTCCTTCTGGACATCTGGTGGTATATATAGTGGCTCAATTCAATTACTTAAACATAGATATTCAGTGCTTTTTAAGATATTTTAGAGTGTCATGTTTGCGAGTCATATGTAGATGTCTTTGATACCCCAGGGTATCTCCAAGGGTACTAATATGTTTAGACAACTAAACTTACTTTTATTTTAAGTGTCAACATTTAAATGCTTAGGGTTTAAAAATGTTCTCCACAAGTACTCCCACCTGAATGTGTTTGGGGTTTTTTTCCATTATTATTTTTAATTGTACAAAAGATATTATGCTGAGGCCTAGATGTTACAAGCTTAAGGTTTAAAATATTTTGGCTGTATATATGACTGATTGGCTCTTCCCATGCCAAGATGCTGTAGAAAGTGAGTTAATCCCTTTGGATAGGGGTTAGGAAAGGAAAAAGCCCTATTTATCCCAGGCTGTTTTGAAGTGCTCTGCAGGCAGTGCTTTGCAGAGAGCTGCCCTGGTGTCCTTGTCCCAGAGTTCCCTCTCCAGCTCCCGTGCTGTTGCTGCCTGTTGTCTGTCACTCTCCACCACAGAGGTGGCTGCATTAAATGGATGAGTGAAGTGATTCCTTCACAGGCATAGTTGACAATTACCACAGAAATCTTTAGAAGAAAAATTGCTATATAATGGGGATGATATTTTGGTTTGAGATATTTAAAGAAAAGAAAAAATCACCACTGTTTTCAGGGAACATTTTCTTTCAGCTCCTTCGCATGACACAAAACATCATGCTTTGTCTGTCCTGCTGCAATACAGTGAGTGACATTGCTAATAAAAAGTGACTGGACTAAAGCAAACCAGTGGGATGCAGCCAGCGCAGTTGTGTTGGTGGCTCCAAAGTCGCTCCTGGGACTGTCAGGCAGTTAAGATGCGAATGGGCTATTTGCTATGCCGTGCTCCTTGACATATAATGTTCTTTGCATTGCTAGACAAAGAAGAGGGGTGGGGGTAACACTATTTGCCTTTTTTTACTGAGATTTCTTTCCTGCACAAAAGCATATGATTTAGGCTCTGTTTTTGTTTTGGTTCAAATTATTTTCCAAATAACACCATGACTCAGGAAACACAATAAATGGTGGGAATAATGTACACCTCCAGAATGCTGTGCATGAGAACACATTATTTTGCATCCACCACATTAGCTTTACGCTGGCCTTTGTTTTCCACCACATCATTCATGGTACAAGTTAATTACATACTTTCAATGTGCTGCTTTATTTCTTACCACACAAGATAATACAATTCTGAACTCATTTAAGCAAAGTAAGTGCTTTTCTCCCTATTATGTATTGTGCCAAACAGTAAATAACAGTAATTAATAAAAAGCACAGCAGAGTTCAGCAAAGTCACTTCTTTTTTTTTTTAATAAATAAAACCAAGATTCTGTTGAGCACAGTGCAGGATGTTCCTTTGTTGTTCCCAAAATACCATGTTGGTCATAGCCAATCGCTTCTTGAGACAGGCAGACAGTGACAATGAAGACCTTAATTTGCTTTCCTCAGCGTACCCCAGAATTAGCTCTTCTATGGTGTAATGGGTAAGCTGCAAACATTGCTGGTACTTAGTTATTTCAACTTATGTGAAATACAGAAGACAATATGATCCACATTTTGCTGGTAAGCAGCATCTTCCTTCTTCTGTGGAAGTTTCTTTCTTGCATTTGATATTCAGCGAGGCTCAGATACAGCTTTTGCCACAGTTCACAACAGGCAGCTCATCCCAGAGGCTTTATCTCTAATGTGCAGGTGTCTGTCACTTGTGTTAAGGAAGCAGCTAACAGATAACAGCAATAGTATCTCAAGCTCTACCGATAAACAGGCCTGTTGGGATAGAGAAAGATGCATCTGCCCACAGAGTTATAACTCTATCTAACGGAGAGTTGTAAGTGCTTTGAGTATAAATTAAAGTTATCATTATTATTAGCAGGTCACACAGTAATTCTAAAATTAGGAAAAAAGCTGAAATATTGGATAATAATGTATCTCAATGTAGACCTCTCCCAACACTTTGTGCGGGTAGCAATTAATTACTTAGTCATTAGTGCTAATGTACTATACTTTGGGTTTTGTTTATAAATAAGTGTTTTGTAGTCTAGGAAAGTAATTGTTTCATCATTCATTTTCAGCCACAAAAGCCAAAGGTGCCTTTTATACAAACAAATTGACTCCAGTCTGTTAGCATTTAAATGGTCAAGCTAGGCTTTAAAATTAGAAACATTTAGATGAACGACCAGGAAATTTCTCTTTGACTAGTGCTAATTCTTTTTTTCTTTAGTCTGACTTCCACTAAGGAAATTAAACAGGTTAATGAGTAGCTGGAAGCTGTGTTTTGATTCTTAATGGAAGTTCTGTTTTTGAAAAAAAAAAAAAAAAAAACAAAAAAAAAATCACATTTCATTTGGTAAAATATTGAAATATACCCAGGCTTATTCTCAAATTCAGATTTATACTACCTTTTCTAAACATAGCTAAAATAAAATCAGATTAAAATATTTACTGTAGGTGTAATATTAGCAAGACAAACACAGTGTCAATGACATGCATAANAGGAAATTAAAAGGGTTAAGGAGAGGGTGGAAGGTGTGTTTTGATTTTTAATGGAAGTTTTGTTTTTAAAAAAAAAAAAAAAAAAAGACAAGAAAAAACCCAACACTAAATCTGTAAAAGTCTGCAAAATCCGTAGGTTTTACATCCTCAGAGATCTCTATTGCTCGTTAGAAACAAAGGACTGCTGTCTAAGGCCGATTTGAAAAAGTATTTTATGTACATGTTCTGTGTGATATTAATTATCTGTCAGATCAACACCTCACTAGGACCTAAGACCACTAGACTTATATCAATATGACTTTTGTTATTGCACAGGTATATATACTGACCAAGTTCAATGAGTTGGGAAGCCTAAAGAAAAAGTATAGATTCAGTGGCAGTCAGGATTCATTCATCATTTCAATACGTTTGGGGTTCTTTTTAGGGGGAAAGGGAGTGGTGGTTTTTTTAATGGATTTGTGTCCTTTACTTTTAGTTCTGTAACCTCCATATTGAGCCTAACCTCCCCCCCCAATAGTCAGAAACATTATCACATGTAACAGAAGGTTTAAAACTAATAGATGTTGTATTACACATTAATATGCATCCTTTCAGACTGCTGTGGTTTAGCCCCAGTCAGCAACCAAGCACCACANCATCTTGAATTAAGTGCTAGCATTGATCTAGGCAAGGTAGTTTAAATCTGGATTGTATAAATGAATTGCAGGACATGAAACAAGGCTGGGTAGGGAGGCTGTATATTAAGTACTAGAAACATATAAAAAGAATGGTTCTGAACATTTCAGAGAGGAGACAAGAACCAGAAATGAATTGTGGAATGGAAACAGGGAAAAAAGAATTATCTTGAACTCCCTTCTAACCAAATCTCAGTGAAAATGCTGAGAAAAATTGCATATACATAGCTCTTAATTTGCATGGATCAGCTTACTTCTTGCGCTACCTAGAGTACAGTGTATCTACTTTAAGTTTGTATAAAGAACTTACCTCAAACTTTTTGTCTCTTTATGAAAAATTCCATGTCTCCCTGAAAAGATGATTATAAAGCAGAATACCCTCTTGGGAAGAAAAGAGCAGATCAGGAAAACCTAGATATAGAGATTTAAGACACCATCTTTAGGTCTGAGTGATTTGAACACCACCTCTGTTTTCTGAGAAGGCATACCAGAAATATTTTTTGCCCTAGGAAATAAGGTCAGAGGACAAAGAGTTGCAGTATTGCTGCTACTACTCTTAATAAGGAATAGTAGTTAACATCTTTCAGTTGAGAGAAAATTTAAAACAATAAAGCTCAAGTGTTGGCATTCAAATTTGACATCTTGATAACAAAGAAAGGCTTCTTCTCTTCACTTGGTGTGTGATATTGTCTGCTCTCACTGAAAACATACTGGATACCTGCTCTATGGGTGTTCTTTGTTTTAAGCCACATGTTCTAGTTATATTGTTTATTGCTGAAGTGGAAGCATGTTATGCTTGAAGAAGAAGTCTCTCATGGAAGCAGTTCAAAGACCCACAGTGGCTTCAGTGAGCTCTGAAAGAAGTTTATTCGTGTTAGAAGAATTACAGCTTATGCTTTTCTCTTGCTTCTCTTTCTATCACCTTATGCCATTTATGTGACAGAGGCAAACTGCCTTAATACAACGCTAGTTTGATTTCCCCACACAGACACACAACACCCTACCCGATTTTGCATTCAGCACTTCATGCATTCATATTCGTATTACTGTTATTCAATTCTTTCTTTTTTTCTCTCTCTCCTTTTATGAACTTAGTAGACTTAACTGTGATTGCAGCAGTAACACTTTCATACTGGTTTTCAATTTGCAATTGAAAAGAACACCACAGAAAATGGTTATGGAGTTGTATGAAGAAGCATTAATACCTGCTGAATAATTTCCCTAAGTAGAACATTGATTTTTGCAGTACGGGTGCCAGACAAACAAGAACAAAAATATTAATGTTCATATTTCAGTAAACAGGGAGGAGTGAAGTGTACAGAACTGAGAAGAAACTCAGTTATAGAAGAAAATGTTATGCCTTCAAACTCACACTGCAGAAGACTTGTCCCTATCTTGATTTGATTGACTTTATATCCATGTAGGCAAGGTATCTTGAACAAGTGCTCAGTGAGTCCAAGACCAGAAGGAACCCCTTATTTATAGACAAGCAATTTCACCTTCCAACCGATTTGGAATCCAATACCTCATTCGTCTAGGACGAATCCAGAACACAACAGAACTTCTAGACTCTGGCTGTAAGTGGTCTATTTAATTTGTTCTCAAATCATTTGGTAGAGTGAATACTACACATAGTATATTTTATTAAAAAGGCAGTGCCTGGAACGAGGACAGAATGCTGTTTGGGTCTCTGTTCTACCTGCTGCAGAAACTGCTGGAAGGAGGGAGACAGTTTTCCCTTGGAGCAGCTGAAGAAGAGCTGGGCAGAGGAGGAATGAAAGAGACCTTGGAGAGGTCTGCAACGCAAATGCAGGAGGAAATGGACTGTTCTGGGAAAAGACCCCACAGCAAAGGGCTTGGCAAGGAGGAAGAATGCCTTGTGAGCAGTGTTGAATTTGTGCGTCACTGAAGACTACTGGTTGGAAAGAATGAAGAAAACCACGTGGTGGGTACACTTGATAAAGGAAGATAAATTTCATACTCTTTTATTTAGTCTCAGAATGAAACATTGCCTTGTTCTAACTTGGTATTTATGCATGCTCATACAAACTTAGGGAATACCTCTTCTGTCTTGGTTTAGGAGGGAGGAAGCATTTCTAATTCAAGCTTCTGGCTGTAGAGGCGAAGAAAATAATAGCACTACCTTCAGGACTGTAGTCTGACTCTCAGTCTGACCAACCCAGCACACAGACATAAAAGTCACTTCCTTACTGCTACTCACACTGCTCTGGAGTGTACATCCAAAAGCTGTATTAGTCTCCTTCCCCTGCAGCGCTGCACTGGGAGCTCACTACACACTGTGCATTGCTGTTGCCTCTACTCCTTTGCAGACTCACTGCTCTTCCATTTTTTAAGAACTGCACACATTTCTTGTTCCTCAACACAGACCTTTCAGTCTGGTGTATTAAAACACATTTTGTTGGAAGAAATCCCACTTGCCAGGCAATCAAGTGCTTCATAAATGCCCCAACTTCATTCCCATTACCATGATGTCAATCTTCATAGCATCTACAGGATTAGCAGCAGGATTTGTATTCTCAGTCACTAACAGTTCACAAATCCTTCCAGTGTAGACATCTGTACAGTAGCCACCTAAATTTGTCTGAATCTCCAACTGAATTCCATCTCAGTTGTCTATAGGTTTTGTCTTCATGGGTTTACTCTCCAAGAAGCATTAGGAAGAACCTGTCTGTTCTTGGCAAACACCTTCCACTTCCATAGGACTGAGCATACTGCTGTAGATCTGCCTAGACATAATTAGTTATAATGCAAATCATATTCTTCAGAATTGTTTCTTTCTAGTATAGTACTAACTGCAGGGGAGTCCTTGGGGCAAGGATGGACTTAACATCTGGGCTACAACAGACAATGTGCTCTGAAAGCATTAAAAAGCTAAAGGTTGATCTGAACTAAGTACAGATATGTGAGATTTTATTAATAGGTAAACTTCTCATCTATCCCCATCTCCCAAGAATTCACACACCTAGGGGTTGAAGAATAAAATACTTTGTTGAAAAATAATTGGGCCATTACAAACCAAATGTCAAAACAAATTTGCAAGCTGAGGGCTGACTGCCTGGGTAGCATGTATGCTGAAAAAGGCCTGTGGATCCTACTGGACAGTAGTTAAACATCAGCCAGCAGTGCACCCTGGCAGTGATAAAGACTAACAACTTACTGGGCTATATCAACAGGAGCATTGTCAGGAGATCAAGGGAAGTGATTATTCCCCTTTATTTGGTGCTTATTAGATTGAATTTGGAATACTGTATCCAGTTTCAGGAATCAGTACAAAAAAGAAATTGGAACAGGTTCAGAGGAGGTCATCAAGATGGTCAGGAACTGGATCAACAGGAGGAGAGGCAGAGGGAGATGGGCTTGTTGAGCTTGGAGAAGGGATGGCTTCGGGGCATCCAACAACAGTCCCCAGTACCTACATGGGAGTTATGGAGAAGGTAGACCCTGTTGACTGAGGTGAGAACAGGAGATAGTCATCGTAAATGAAAACAGAGGAAGCTCAGACAGGATGTAAGGAAATAGGTTTTTACAATGACCGTAATCATGAACAGGAACTCGCTGCTCAGAGAAGATGAGGTCTCCACCCACGGATGTTTTCAGGACCCAACTGGAGATGGCCCTGAGCACCTTGGTCTGAATTCAGAGTTGATCCTCCTTTGAACAGGTGGTTGGACTGGAGATCCCCTGAGGTCCCTTCCAGCCTGAAAAATTCTCTGACTCTAAATCCAAAGGATAGAGAAATCCAAAGAGTTCAACCCCTCTGCTGATGTAACTGCAAGTCATTGATACACCACTTCTTTTCCCCTGCCACCACTTCTGGAGTACTGTATGTTTCTGGACATGTACCTCTTCCTCAGCTATCTCTGCTGGTTGCACATTCCCTACTGTTAATATGAGGACAAGGTTGCTTGACAAAGAAGCCAAAACCAGAGCCAAACTACAGAAGGAGCTGAAAGCAGGAGTGCCAACAGCAATTAATAGCTGTCAGATGTCTCCAAAACTCCCTTCTTAGATGCCATATTTCATGTTGCAGCCAGAGTCTTGCATTTTTATTATGTCACTGTGTTCATTGTAGTCATGTCCGCACATTTGTCCAGTCCTATCTGCCTCTAGAAATCCTGCTGCAGATTCCTGGCTTTCCTTCTGCCTTATTGACAAAGTTTTCCTCTTCCTCCTGGGGGGGGGGGGAAATCCTTGCATCCTTTTTTCTTTGGAAACTCTGTCTCCTCTCATTGACACTCAGTGTCACCCTGGACAACTTATTTCTTTTGACCAGCTCAAGAAAGCAAAGAAAGGAGGTGGGGGTGGGGTTGTCTTTAGTATTGGATATCACAGGAAAGAAGAATGCTGACTTTCTGCTGTTCGCTTGTGGGGTTTTTTTCCTTGCTGTACATTCTCCAGTTCTGCTTTGTGGCTTCTCAATCATAAGCCCACCTGACCAAGACATTAAGTCTTGGTCATAAAGCATTAAGTGCTTTATGTTTTGGGAGGGAAGAAGGGAGAAAATAATTCTAAAACTGCTCTCACAGTTGTTGTATATAACTTTGCTTCACACTGTGCTGTCACAAAAAGGTAGGAGCCTCTTGCCATCTCTCAGTGACAAAGATAAGAGTACTCCTAGGCCACTGAGGAGCCCATCCATCTTGGCCATGAGGATGATTGATAAGTAGAGTAATGATTGCAGAAGAAGTTAGAAGTTAGAAGGAGCATGTGGGGAACATGATCTGCCTGAAAATGTGATGGTTTGCTTAGAGTTCCTCTTGAATCAACACTCAAACCAATACAGAAAGGCTAAGGGTGGTATATGTATGTACCAGCATTGTCTGTCATTGCCATCCTTATCTGGGTATCCCAGATAAAGGTTATTTTTCTAAAAAAAAAAAAAACCCAAACCTGTATTCATCTCATGTTCTTAAGATCTGGATTACCTCCACAAATGCTAATAATGCATCTGCAAAGAAAGACACTGATATATATATATATATATACATATATATATGTCCGTACATACATAGACATGTTCAATATAGGTAGAAAAAGAAAGAGAGACGCCTTTACTGCCAGGTTATCTGAATTTGGTGAAATTGCTTAACTCTGAAAACCCATGGAAGTTAAAACTTGAGATACAGTAGATGGCTGGTTGCATTAATAAAATCCATTTCTGTTAATTACCTAATTTAATTCTTGGAATGTATCTATGAGGCAAGGTTGGACTGGGGGGAAATGTGACATGGGAGGGGCCTGAAGGATTTGATTTTCCCTTTACTTGGGGTCTTTGGTGGCGGCTTCATAGATATGTAGATTTCAACTTAAATTGTATAAAAATCTGATCAAGAGAAAGAAATCTGCATTTAGGTTACTGCTTGCAGGTGCCTACAAGGGAACTGGATATCTAACAGGCATTTAAGATACACTGTGGGAAAATAATGGAAGATTGGCAAGGAGGATTGTAAACACGCTCAAGTGACTTGCAGCTGGGGTGTAGAAAAACACATATATCATACTAATCATTGTTTAGTCTTGTGTGTTTGACAAGTAGAACATCTGTGTTTAGATAACACAGGCCTGTGATAGACTTAGAGGCACCCTATCAAACATACTTGAGATTCCTGCCCTGCTGTGGGAAAGATCAAACACGGTGGTAAACTATGCCTGGGTGAATCCCTGACACACAGGTGAAAACAGCAGGTTTGATGATCCTCTAGCAAGGACCAAGCTCTGCGGTGCCTGTGTCCCCTCTTGGGTACCTCTGCCCAGGTGCTGCTTCGGGGATCGCCCAGCTGTCGAAGTAACAAAAATAAATTTACTCTTTTCATTTCATCCGTGGTTTTATGGTTGTTCCTGCGTCCTACCTGTGCCGGCCCACCTTTGCCTAAACATGAATGTGTAGTACCACCTAGGAATCTCGGCTGCGCTCCTGTTGCTTTTTCAAAAGGGAACAGCTCTCCTCTAGGTCTTATGCCATATCTGCTAGTCCCATGCAGATGTCTGAGATACCCGCCACAATCTCACGCTACCATTTGACAACACTCAACTGAATTTTATACAATTTTTCCTACATAAACAGAGCTTTGAGTTTTGATTCAGTTTCCCAAATGTAGGTGTTAGCGCATTTGAGATGCCCCCAAGTTCCCATTCCAGAAGGTCCTATGTTTCCTATAGGTTTCTTTGTCATATCTTCAGGAGACCTGTGATCTTCTGAAATAGCAACTGGGGGACAACCTGTTTACTTGAGGGTATCTCAAGTGGCAGTAAGAGCCCACCTGTAGCGTGCTTTATATTTGCCTCTAGTAGCACTGTACAAGTGTGGTCTCAGACACATCATCTGAAAGCATAGCAGAATTACAGCAAGGATGACATGAAAAAGGATTTAAATGTTGAGTTGGCATGTGCAGAATGATAGGTGATTTCTGAGGATATGCTAAGAAAATTTGACTCTAGGGGAACAACAGAAAGCTTTTAGAGAAATTTCATCTGTTTTAGCTGATTACTGTCTTTCTGCACTGTGAATTAGATAGATTGCCATCCTTACTGTGCACAGCAGAATAGCATTCAGGTTTCAGTCAGCAGATCCCCCAAAGACTTCCCAATTTAACTGAATAATGTCACTGTTGTCAGGCTTGTGTTTGAGTTTTTTGTATGAGTTGAAACATTACTTACCTTTGCAGTGAAGTCATATCCCATCACCTCTGATAGATTTTTCTGAGGACCAGTGGGAATAAGATTAGGAAAGTCTGTCACCAAGAAAGAATAGGATCTACTAACACCTTATACAAAAATTTGCACAGATTTCATACTGGAATTCTGTCTTAGTGTATTTTGCTTTGTATGAAAGAGCATAGGGAAAGTGTAGGACTTACTCCCCAACGTTATCTATGTATTCACTAATGGAAGCAATACGTGCCATTTCAAGTAATGTAACAGCCTGTTTCCCAGCTGGATCTAAATAATATGAAAGAATGGATGAACTGTTGTTCATAGAGCATACCAATTACTAGCAACTTCCTGCTCAAAATCAAAGAGTTAGGACTAGTCCAAGTCCAACTATTCCTCAGGAAAGACAGAGGCTACAACATTCCAGAAATACAGCGATTTCTTCAACAGAGAAAGCAACAATGCAGAAAGAGCGCTCGCTTATAGAAATATCCAACATACATAAAGAAGTAGGTGGACCCAGAGAAGCAGAGTCAACTGACAATGCATAGCAGATTCTGAGAAATGATTCAGAGGTGGAGTCGGGGATTGATAATTAAGTGCTGTAGTACAATAATCAGTTTGGTGGTTTGGGCTTTGTTAGGGTTTTGGTTTGTTTGGGGATTTTTTGGCGACCATTTAAGACATGTACAACTGTGCAAATAATAACTCTGCAGTTTAATATTCCAGACTGTGGCTCAGCCAGAACTATCACTGAAACACCTTTGAAATTCTAGCCATTCTCCTGAGAGGCTAGAAATATATATCAAACTGAATCTGCTAAAATTAATATGAGATTGCTTGCATATTTCTTTCCTTTAATCTATATATCTCCCAGCATTTCAGATCTCTTGCTGACTTGCTTTTCTTCCTTCTTTTTTTTTCCCAAGAACTTGTGTTCACCAGTTTGAACACACAAATGCTCCCTTGTTGTTGCTCCAAACACAACCCTTCACTTGTTAATAGATTCAAATGCTTGTGCTCCTGATGGTTTTTGTTTGCTCTTGATTCAGTTGCAGAAATCTGTGTGTAGCAAGGAGTCTGAACAGAGCATGCAGCTGTTTGCCAGGCAGATAAACTGACACATCATAATTTTGTGCTTTGGGCATCCTCTTTTGATTTAATAGTCATGTGGTTACCATGGCTTTATAAACAAGTACTCTAAGGGCTTGAAGTCCACTTCACTATTGACTTTCCCTTTTTTTCTTTTTTTTTCCCCCTTTTTTTTTTGTCTGTAGACATATTTGTGGACTTTGGAACAACCTAATGCTGTAGCAATCATATCACTTTCAATTTGCACAGGGTTCTTTTACTATAAGACTTAGTAGTGGTTCTTCTTTATACCATGGCTGAAATGTGATAGAAGCTTTACAAGCAAATAAACAAAATCTAGCCTTGGTTGTTAAACTGGAATCAGTCCCATACATAATCACTCTAATTGAGCACATAATAATAGCCCATAATTGCACTGTCTTGTTGGTAGGGTTTAGGTGTGTCATGGTTTAGCCCCAGTCGGCAACTAAGCACCACGCAGCCGCTTGCTCACCCTCCCCCTCCCCGATGGGATGGGGGAGAGAATCGGAAGGACAAGAGTAAGAAAACCCACGGGTTGAAATAAGAACAGTTTAATAATTGAAATAAAATAATATTAATAGTAATAATAATAATAATAATAATAATAATAATTTTAATGAAAAGGAGAACGAGAGAGACAAACAAAACCCAGGGAAAAGAAAACAAGTGATGCAACCGCTCACCACCCGCCGACCGACACCCAGCCAGTCCCCGAGCAGCGATCGCTGCCCCCCGGGTAACTCCCCTTGGTTTATATACTGAGCATGACGTCATATGGTATGGAATAGCCCTTTGGTCAATTTGGATCAACTATCTTGGGCTGTGCCCCCTCCCAACTTCTTGTGCATCTGGCAGAGCATGGGAAGCTGAAAAAGAAAGTCCTTGACTAGTCTAAGTATTACTTAGCAACAACTAAAACATCAGTGTGTTATCAGCATTCTTCTCATACTAAATCCAAAACACAGCACTATGCCAGCTACTAGGAAGAAAAGTAACTCTAACAGCTGAAACCAGAACAAGGTGACAGCAGACTGAATCCTGATTTGGTTACTCAGACTGTGGTGTTGTAACTAAGAGCAGAATTCTGCTCTTGGTTCTAAGAGTTTAGAAATATGCCAAGCTCATGGCTTTGTCAGTAATTCCTATGGGTTTCTTTATCTTAACGGAAAATACAGTTTACAAATTGATTTTGTTGCAGCTGCATGGCAAACATTTTATATACAAGAAAATAGTCTAAATGCTAGCTGTCAACGAAAAAAGAAGTTACAAACCTATATTTGTAAATACAAAATACTCCCCCAAAGTAACCCCTTTGCAGCTAGGGCTTGGGTGAAAGAGGGCCCTCTAGAAAACAGTCATCACATTGTGCATCAGTACTAAGTAACGGAATAGGCTGTATATGAAATTTTAGGCATATCAGCATTGCTTGGTCTATCAGTAAGGACTGGGTCATGTCCTTGGCCTCCCTCCTTTTTGCAATCTCCACAAGTAATATCTCCCATACAAATGATTCTGTGAGATTCTCAAGATATGACCAAATTCCAGCGTATAGGACATCTGAATTTAGCAGTCCAAAGATCTACTGATTTCTTGAGTGGGATAACCTTGTGTTATCCTGGCATACCATCATTCAACTCAAGAGGATGCAGATTTGAGCAAAAATACAAAGACATGCACCACTTCTATGGTTAAACTTATAACCTGTAGGAACTCACTCCAATGCCATGTTATTTCTAGAAATGTTGGCAAGGGATACAATTAAAACACAATAAGAACCAACATGTGCTGGCTTTTGTTGAGTTTTGCTTTGTGTTTTTTAGATTTGTCCAAAGATGAAACCAGAATGAAATTATGTTTCCTAACCAAATCAACAAAAGGGTTTCTCTTGAAGGAGTCTGTCTGCTGATCCATCTCTAACTGTAACCACATCCTCAAATGGCAAGCACAAGAGGTGGTAATTTGCTTTCTCAGTTTCTTTTCATGCAATTTTTCAGCACCAGTAGGACAGTAAATATTGCCTGTTAGTGTATAGTGTATCAGTCCCTCCACCTCCACTCAAGCACAATCAAGATAAATAATTACTGATGCAGTATGGTAACAGAGCTGTGCTGTGCCTCACACTGAGTAATTGTTTAAATATCTCCAAACAGTAAAAACTCTTTCCAGAAAGCATCAGCAAATTGTAGTCTCACTGTGAAAACTGAACATAAATTTTCTGTAATTTTATCAGCTCATCAGTCGTAACAGTAAATGAACATTGGCACCAAGTTGTCCCCAGTCCTTTAGGGTCATATTCTGCCTCTAGATGTTTCAGCTCTCCATTCCTCCTCACTGAGAGTTGCATGCCTGAATACTACAGAAATCACAGTGGCTAATAATAAGGCATCTGTTCTTCATGTCTAGAGAGGGAAAATGAAGGTAGAGCTTTGAGAGTACTATATCTCTGCTCATTTGGAAGGAGTGTATGGTTGTTATTAGTTTGAAGGCACAAGGGTGATGTTATTCCTCTGAAGTGGCTGCCTAACTTTTCAAGGAAATACAGGATTTCAAAGAAATGCAGAAATACAAGTTCAATCTGTTGTAGATTAAATTAATGCCTTAGAAATGTTGGGGCTTAGACTCATATAATTGATAGAAAGAGTTGGATGCCTCCACTGTATGACTCAGAGCACCCAATTTTGGAAAAGCCACACATACATCCAGGGATCCTGAGGCTCAGACAACTTTGTCAAGTCCCTGAAGCTAAGCAGAGTGAATATCCCAACCCTCATCTTCCTCCCAAGTTCAAAACATCCTTACATCAGCCAAGCAATCACAGAAAGTTACTTTTGTAAATAAGGGTGTACCTGACCTCTTCCTAAGCATGGATATCCACCTGTTCTGGTCCTGGTCATGCAACAATTTTTCACATGACTGATAAGATATAGCTACAATTCCAAAAGCTGGACTTCCTTGAAATACTAGTAAGCACCCAAAAGTTGATGATTTATTCAGGGCTGGATCGGCCTCAGTAGAGCAAACAATTAAAACACACTTTTAATGTCAGTAAGATGCTGTTGCAGTGAAAGGAACTGTACAGCCTCCAGTTAAAACATTTTAACTGCTGGGTCCAGCTTAGAGCTCAGTATGTCTCTAGATTCAATTAGTAACTGACTTTCGAGGTTAAAACCTGCATCAGTTCATGCCACTGAAATACCATTTAGGCTTGGATGGAGCCTTGTGTAAATGACCCCCTACACAGCAGCACAGGGCCAGTGAGGAGAGCTCTAGCCACTGGTTTGGATCCTTCAGGAATGAACATTTACCCATTTGGGAAAGAAGGGAGACATCAAGTGATTACAGGATCAAATTCAGTTGATGAGCAGGATTTAAACTTTAAAAATCCAGCTCCATTTTCATGGAAGTGGGAGAAAAGCACCTAAAGACCATACATATGTCTGAGGAGTTGTACACCAGGGCTACAAATGCCCATGCCATGATTCAAAACACTTGTGGGAATTGTCTTGGGAATCGGTTGTTCCCACTGGGAACAGAAGAAGGTACAAATCTAAGGGACAAGCTCCCTAGTCCCTGAGCTGCAACTGTCTGATCTTCCCAGGGAGCGCACAGGGCGTGGGACATGACATTTCCCCAGCTCCGCACATTGCATACAATGGCACCACAGAGTAACAAAACCTTGAGCCTAACGCTGCTCATTTCCTTCGTACAATATAATACCATTAGTTCATTTTTCTGTATTCCTCTCAAGTATCTATACCGCTTCATGAATGTCTGTACTTCAGTAATAGCCATAAATAACTAAATCTGCACAACAATGAAGAGTTTATGGAGTGAATTTAGTCCCTGTGAATTTTTCATATATACCATGAAAGGAGAAAATTAGCTAGTTGGTTTTAAGTCCATCATATTAAGGATAACAGCAAATGTTTAGCTTTAAACATGCAGTTTCCTGAATTAAGGTTCACTCTCTCTGTTATCAAGATGACATTAAAAGTGGCCATGGGTATTTGAAAGCTTTACCACCAGATCAATTTAGATAACTTACTGTAATTGAAGAAATGTGAGAATTTCTGAGATGGCCACACATTTTCTGTATTTGTCTTTGCATGCCATATACACATCTGCCCGCATGAAAGAAAATTTGAATCAGCAACCACACAACTTACTCTAAACCTGCATTTTCATCACTAGAGTAAGCAACACTGAAGCATCCTGTTTCTTGCTGATTCCAAGCAGTACAGATAATGGCTATTTGCTTTCTTTTTAAAGAGAGTATAATTTTTAATTTCTCCTGGAGCCGTGTCATATATCTATTAAACATAAAGTTTACATGCTTATTCTACAGAAAATGAAAAATGAACCATGGGATTATTCTGGGAGTTTTCACTGTATTTGCCATATCGACAAAATAAATAAATAAATACATGAAAGACAGACAGTGGAGTGATGAGACATCTACTTGTACTACAAAATTAGCTCTTTCACTCCCAGTGAATAGCCTCTTTGCAAGAGTAGTTTATTTCAATCTCCTCATCTTCCTGAAATGAATCTGTAGTGAAAAGCAGAAGTGTAGTGAATATTTCCCTATTCCCAGTGCCTCTAAATGTACCTATATTAATTTGATGAAGTTATATTAGTTAATATATACTTTTTTCTCATATATTTTCTTGTATATATGTTCGTGTGCCTGTGAGTGTGTGTGTTTGTGTGTGAAAATTCTCCAGACAGGGCCAGATTTGACTACCAGGATGATTGCCACTGACAGCAATTGAGAAAGCAGTTGCAAAGACATCTAGTCCCACCTCTGGGGCTGCAATGACTGCTCTCCATGGAGTTAGACTGGGAATACTGACATTTCCATTCTGGCCATCACAGAGCTACTCAGGAGATCAAAACATATCATTTAAACCAACGTCACGGTTCTGAGGATGCTGTTGTCTCAAGGTGTCCCTGAAGAGGGCCCATTACTGCAGCAGCTGCTGAAGGAAGAGATTTTGCACAGTGGATGCAGACTGAGTGAAATTTAAGAATCCTCTAAGGATTTACCAAAAGCAGCTTGATTGAAACTGCATGGAGGGAGAATTATGCATAAGTGCTTAAATTCTGACTCTCATCAGGAGGACCACAGAGGAAAAAGTGGCATTAGGAGACGAAAGATTTCACTTGCAAGTGCTAAATGAACATGAAGGTAGTGAAAATTTCCCCAACTTTATTGAACATTTCACTTCAAATCTATGTGTGGTTTAAATGGAGGTTTTTAGGTGTATTGCTAAAGCACCCAGGCTCATATGGCCCCAATGTAAAGCATATGTGTGGCTTCAATCTCGTCTCAGCAATAGCATTAAAAGTAATGGCTGAAGACATCTAAATTGGCTGAAGGGTAGAGGATTCATATATGACTGTAGTGCTACAGATCTTATAGGCAGCTGGGTATAAAATACAAAAATTTCTAAATGCCCCTATGGAAAGAAAAGGTTTCATCAGAGTTCGTACCTCCTTGCTCACCAGAAAATGCAAGTGTGTAGGAGAAGCAATATTTTCGATTCTGTTGTATGAAGCAGCATTACTTTTGCATGAGCAAGGCTGTTGAGTGAAAAGGCTGAAGAAAAAAAAACACAGGGGAAGGACGTGACCTCTCCTATCATTTACCTCATCAACATTTACAAAACATACTAGAAAGGGGTTTTCTAAGCCCTATGAGAGGTCTAGAAATGTCAAAAAGCAATGTTACCCCAGGAATAATACTGGCAAGGATTTGCTTAGATTAGGAAATGCTTCCAGGACTGAGTAGCCCATGTCCTGCTCTGATCTTCAGAGCTTTTTTCCTCCTCAATAGCATGAGAGTATCTCACTCCTACTCTTTGCTCTCTCACCAGTTTTGGGAAGTCCCTTCTCTGGAGGTAGGTTGGTTCATTCTCAGGTATCCTCACCTCACTGTGTTCTGCAGATCAAGAGCAAAGCTTTTCTTGTCTGCAATCAGGCAAACCTAACAGAGAAACAGAGATCACAAAGGTAATTACTTTCCTACAAGTTTCACAAAAACAGCAATCTGAGTAGAGAAGGCAGTTCAAATGTTTGTAACTTTGTTTCTAAAAACTTCCATGTGCTAACTTCTGTTATCAAACGTGGCAGCCTGCATTTCACCATCAAACTCTACATTACGAGACTGAGTTACATG
>VYZW01053750.1:25071-46268 GCA_013401315.1 Balaeniceps rex
GCCATTTCTAAATGTTAACGGTGTTATGATACTTGAGATATAGTAGTGTAGCTGCAGAAAACAGCAAAAAACTGTAGTGTGCATAACATGAAATTGCACAATCCAAATTAAACTCACATCTGCCTTTGGCTAGAGGCGAAACACCAGAGCAGAAAAATGAGATCTGAGGAAGCTATGATGTTCCACTGGCAGACAAGAGCTTCCTCTGGAGAAGATGAGGCATCTTCTGAACGTATAGAAAAGCACCACTTTTCTGACAAAGCGAATGAGGACACAGATCAGTTTGTTCTTGTTCAGGCTTCTGGAAAAATATATTTTATACTGGCTCATTTAGCTCTTTTTACCTCTAAAAGGAAAACAATCAACTGTTGAGTCCTTACATTAGTACCAAAACATCTCTCACCCTGGCTTCCCTTAGCAGGTTCTCTGTAAGAACGCCTAACCGTCCCTTGTTTCTGCCCAAAAAAGCTTATGATTTAAAGAACAATCTGGTTGTATTCCTCTTTCCTAATTCAAAACCAGATAGCTGTCTCAATTACAACAAAGTGTATTGTAATTCAGGGACTTTCTAGAAACATTCAAGGTCAGGTTGGATGGGGCTCTGAGCAACCTGATCTGGTTAAAGATGTCCCTGCTCACTGCAGGGGGGTTGGACTAGATGACCTCTAAAGGTCCCTTCCAACCCAAAGCATTCTATGATTCTATGATTCTACGCTTTGCCATTGCACACCTGCTTGGGGGATGTAGCCCTCCACAGCATGGATGATTGCAGCATTATAAACTGATTCCCATAAGGGCTACCTGATGACCCTTCTGAAGAGCCTCCCACCTGCACAGGGCCAGAGCCTGGGGCAAGTATAGAAGACACTGGGCACCAGCGATAGGACTCTTGAAATGGGACACTGGGCTCAGTTGACCATATCCTAAGACAGCACTGACTTCCAAATTGAGAGCAGGGTGCCATAGTCATAGAGGAGGTGATCATTCATGTAGCATCATGCTTGTTTTTTCTGTTTTGTTTTTGTTTTGCTGTTTCCATGGAAGTTACTGTCATCTGCTGTAATCAATTTAACTTTCCTCTTTCTTGGATTCCAAGGCAGGAAATTATACCAACACCCCTTGGAGAGGGTGATGTGATTTTCACCCTACAACCCTCAGTCTTTCTCCCAGATTCAGCTTCCTTCACAGAGGAAATTGATACTGAAGTGATATTTTAGTGATTTAAATAGTATCAGATGGGTTTTGCTGGAGAATAAAAAACACAAGTAGCAATTTACCCTCTAGAAGAACAAATCTGTTCTGTGTAAATAATAGCTTATTTCAGGATTTTAGATAAATTGATGCCTGGTTAAAAGGATTTCCCACGTGTATGTACAGTGAATGTAGCTCCTTCCATTAGCACTCCTGGTGTGGTGGGAGAGCTTTTTGTAACATGAGAGAAACATGTGTTTTGTTGGATCTCCTCTTCCATCCATACCTGCATCTCACCCTGACATAGCTAACAAGTGTTAAAAGGAATTCACGTTTTTGAATATTGGTTGGAGTAGATGTCTATAGCAGAATGTGTCACTGCACACAAACAAGGAGCTTTCTTTAGCAAGCACCAAAAATGCAGTGACAAGATAAAATCAAGCTTCTACTTTGAAAAAGCTTTAAAAATCCTTTTAAGAAATGTTCTCATTCACAAAGCTCTAAGCAGATCTTCCTATCCTGGGAAGATGGATCCCCTCTCCATATGACTATAAGGGCAACATGAGGGAGTCGTGCAGGTTACTGACACATATGCTGGTTTCTACCTCCTGAAAAATGATCCTGCACTTCTCCCAGTCCTCCCACAATACCTGTTGATTTTGTATTTACCAAGGTGCTGCTTGCTATCAATCCATTCATGAATCCAACAGGGAATGTCTGGGCCAGAATTATAAAGCCAGAGTGACATTTCAGATCTTTGGTGATGATCTTGATCCCACCTAAAACTATTTCTATTCGTTGGAAAGGATGAAACAACTTTAATGACAAAAAATTATGGTCCTGGGAAGCCCAAATGACATACTGAGCAGAGCACTCATCAAGAAACCGTTCAATAGGAACATTATCATGTTGTAAAAGTGCCTAAGTTATATCCTTAACCCCTGGATTTTGAAGGGGAGGAATTGGTCTCTGAAACAGATCTGTATTTATGGTGGACAAGTCCTAAAGCTCAGCTACAGCTGATTGTCCCTTGTGACCTTGAAGTCTCAATGAGACCCTGAAGTTTAGACATAGATAACATCTTTGTTACAGCAATAGAAGGGGGAGTGAGTGTATTGTAGCATTTGAGAAAACTGTCCTTGTCTAGGTCTGCCAGCAGCACAGCCCATACTTGAGGCTGGAAATGCAAAACAAGAAGAGAGGGATTCTCCTTACCTTTCTCCCTTTCCCAGCTCCAGCATCAAGCCCTATTCAGAGGTGATCCTGGAACAAGGAAATGGGGAAAAGGACAAGGAAGAAGACTGAAGCCAAGCCAGGGTCTTGCCTCTGCCTCCTAAAACCTCTCAGCAATGCTGGGTAAGAAGAGTAGGCAACTTAACTGGGGCCCCAAGGATTCAAGCCTGACCTTAAAATCCTCTGTGAATATTACAGTTAGAGCAATGCTCCACTGAGCACCTCACAGCCTCTTTTGGTGCTTGCATGACTCTCTAAGTTAGGTTCTTTGTTAATGCCATTGCCTTAGTTCATCTATCAAACATGCCGGATTTCAAGCCATCTGCTGGCCATGTGAATGTCTTCTGTGCCTCTGACTTGGGCACCATCCTTTAAAATGGTGCCTTTAACAAAGCTATTCTCCAATTTTTAACCCTGTCTTTAACCCAGTTGGATTGATCACTTACTTGATCTAGTCCTCTTCTGGCCTTTGAGGTCTCTTTGCCTTTCATGGTGCTATTGGTATTGCTTATTTGAATGTATGATTTGGATGCATTGCTCAAAGGGCTGCTGAACCTACCACACTCTCTCGTATTAAATCACAGAATCATTTGGTTGGAAAAGACCTTTAAGATCATCGAGTCTAACTGTACCTGTCCACTACTAAACCATGTCCCTAAGCGCCTCGTCAACCCGCCTTTTAAATACCTCCAGGGATGGGGACTTGACCACTTTCCTGGGCAGCCTGTTCCAATACTTGACAAGTAATCTGCCCTGACTTTCATTCTGCTGTTTTCATTTTCTTTGAGCTTTGTCCAAGTATTAGATTCTCTCTGACATGGAGTTAGCCCACAGGATACACATCAGCATCTGTCAGTCCTGATCTGGATGGTGGCTCAGAGATGCCTCCAAATCAGAGGAAATCTGTATGTATTCACTGATGTGCTGCAGCTCCATTCCCACCTCCTGCATGTTGTATTCATTATTCTGGTGGATAGCTGAAAAAAAATCACCAATGACTGGTTTTGGTGACGAACCATAAACAGTATTATCTGAGAGCCATTACAGGATATCTGAGTCACAGCTACACTGCTTTGTGACTCTCTCTGCTTGTCTTAAGCTAATCAATATGGTGTTCATAAACCCAGAACAAGCTCACTGTTTTTCCCAGTATACATCAAAGGCAAAGTGTGTGGAAACCTGCTCCCTTTTCCAACACAGTTATAGTCTTAATAAGATGTTGAAGCAGAAGATCAGAAAAGAATAGTTAAGAGTCAAGTTGGACAAGGTTTACAAATATGTCAGAGAAATTGGTACAACATAATGAAATTTGAAATTTCAGTTAGGAAAATCTAGGATGTATGGGTTGTCCAATAGACCAAGTGCTGCAAGTAGGATTTTGGATTGGTCCCAGTGGACTGGTGGAATTCAGGACATTTCTGGCAACCGCAGAGGTAGAATCACACTCCTTTCCCAGATGAATCACGGCAATCCAGGATTGAGGTCATTGACAAGACAATCTGGGACGCTCCTGGTTGGTGAATAAAACCAGTACATCTGTTCCCTGCAATAATAATCCCCTAATCTCGCATTAGATGTTTTATGCTATTAAAAACAAAACCAAAACCAAAACAGAAACAAAAGTCTCAAAGTATAAGCAGTCATTTAATTTAGAAATAGAAAGGAATCTATTCAGTCATTTCTGTTCTTAAATATCCCCCCCCCCAGCCAACTGAACAAAACCCATCTGATACAATTTAAATCATTTACATGCAAAGGTTTTTCAAGGTAATTCTGGATGTTGCCTGTCCTGAAGGTAAAAACTACACTTTGCAATGTGGCTTCATTTCACCTTCCTCCTCTCTCCCCATCCTTCCCTTTATCCCTCCTCATCCTCTCTCCAATATGCTATGGAAGTGGGCTCTGATTTATCTTGTCAGGAGAGCCACTGGAATGGGAGCACAATGCTGGGCCTTCTTTTCCCATTAATCAATAACAACATAAGAATATGTGAAAATATGACTAAAGGCAAATTAGCTTGGTTTTGGGTCTTCTCTCTTTCATGCACACCAGGGTTTAACTAGGAGGTTTCCAAAACCTGGTCTGAAGTACAATCTGTACCATGGTTCCCTCTGAGGAAACGCGGGAGCCATGGTGCCTTGCAGTGGCAGAGTTTTGTGTGTGTCTATGACTTGAACATCACACGCCAGTACTTTGCACTAATAGACTGGTCTAGCAAACAGCCATAACATCGCCAGAAGACTTCACATCATCCCTGTAGTATGCCTGCTCCAAAGGAACTTAGATACCAGATGTCCACCTGGAGTGCAAGTCCAGGCCACAGTTCAAGACTGATCCCATCCCAACCGCTTTGTGCCTGGCCCTGCTTTGCCACCCCTGTCCCAGAACTGCCACCATCTTGGCTGAGCTGAGCATCACTGGGCTGTTCCCAGCTCTGGAACTCAGATTAGTAAACTAGGCATCCCTGGCCAGATTCCCCCGCAAGGAATTTCCAGTTAATTTTAAGTCAAAGATACCTTATATACACAAGGGATGGCTTCCGTGCATACTCTCATCAGTACTTCCTATTAGCTGACTTAGTTCTTCCCTCACTGTAGAGCAATTTTAGGACTCTGGTGCCTAGTTCATGCGTTCCCCTACATGGCAAGAAACATAAAAGTTAAGCATTTACATGGCTCAGTGAACCTCACTCCTAGATCATTAAGCTTACTGACTCTGAAAAGGTGGCTCTGATGACTTTTTTTAACATAAAAAGCAGAGCACATTAAACTCTTACTTATTGCTCCAGCAGATTTTAGTGTTGTGGGTGGAAATAAAAGCTTTGCTACTAGCTTAAGCATGGTGAGAAACTTCCACAGTTGCTGTACTGTATCCTCTGGGCACACTTTCTCTAGGGCTATTCCCTTCTCTTTTCCACAGGGGCTATGCCAGCCTCGTCACCATAGCATCTGGATGCCTTCCAGTAGAGGATTAACAGCTGTCACACGGCTGCTTTCTATCTTGTTCTCATGCCTGAGAAAAACCAGGCTGTCACCCTTGCACAAGCACCAGATCGGACTTAAATCATTTCCCAGAAACAAGATTAAATACTCTTGTATTTAAATTAGTGTATAGAAAATTATACTCTACTAAATAAATCAGTCTATCTTTCTTCCTCTCTTTCTCCCTCCCCCTCCCTCCCTCCCTCCCTCCCTCCCTTCACTCCCTCCATCTTAGATGTACAAGTACAAACTGCATTGTCTTTTCTACCTGCAAAACTTCTTGTAAGCAATCAGCTGACTTTCTATAGAAAGAAACAGCCACAAAGTTATTGTATGTTTACTGATAGCTGAGGCAAAGTAATTACACACAACCCTAAACAGAGAGATTCCTAGAGTTCTGCTAAAACATGCTGCAGGACTGGGATGGGAATCTGGACATGCAACTTTTTTTTTTCCTCTTTTTCTTTTTTTCCCCCCAAAGTCTTTCTGTGAAGACTGTGAGAAAATAAACTGGTCCATTCACAGATGTAGCTGCTTTATTAAATCAATCTTCAATCAACCGCAAAAGTGAAATGTAATTCACCCTCCTAAGACGGAATTGACACTTCAAGAAAATGTTCAGGGCTGACGACCGACCCAGGGTGTTAATGCATTCCACCTTCTGCAGTGTGCTCTTTCTTCTTGAAAGTCGCCAACCCTGACCTGACCTGATTTGAAGAAAAACATACCCAAAAGTCAGCCTAACGTTGAAAGCAGGCCTCATGGCTCTGATGAGGGTGACGACTTCTAGGGGAGGAAGGCAGAACCGGCTGATTTGCCCTGCCACATGAGCAGCAGCTGCACACTCCTAAAGCAACAACTGACATTAGGTGTGCGGAAGGGAAAAGCAGGGCTTGTTCCCTGTCTCCCCTCTCCTGGCAGGTGTCACAGCAATACAACAGTGTCAGAAGACTTGGGCTGCGACAACAGCAGAAAAAGAAGTGGGGAAAATCTGTCAAGGAATTAGAAATGGGAAGATAACAGATATTTTTTGTTTTCACCACAGCTTTGTGTATATGTCTGTGTGTGTGTACAAGGGACAGGAAGAAAAAAAAAGACACTTTCCTCTTCTTAAAGCTTTTCTTAAACATGCCTTTTGAAAACCCACTCCCCCACACACCTGATATCTTGTAAGAAAAGTGTTTTTCCCTCACAGTGAGATCTCAGAATTAGTGCTTACCAACACAACACTCGTCATCAATTATGCATTCTCCATTCTTTATTGAGCTGGTACCTTTATCACGACAATATTTTCACATTTTATTAAATCCTCTTGATTTTTTTATTGTTCATTCCCTCACACACTCACTTCCTCACAGTTTGCTCTGGTTGTGGTCTGCAGCATTCAACAGAAGTAGCACAAAACCTCCAGCCTGTCAGAATCAAAGAGCCTTGTTTGAGGGTAGAAAAAAAAAACAAACAGCAAATAAAGACCTTCATGTAATACCTTTTATATTCCCCCCATAAGAATTTCACTGTCACACAGTGTTCTTCACTCAGACATCACTGTAGTTTGTATGGAGAAGGACCAAGTATACTTCAATTTCCCATCTTTAATCTCCTAAGATTAAGCTTTAATCAGGCAACGAAGTATCCTGAAGGAAAGGGAAGGGAAGGGGAGAGGGAAAGGGGACACAGGCAACTCAGTTGTTTCATTGAAACTCTTGGATTTTGTATTAAAATATTTACATAGGAATTTAATTTCCATTCCCTCTTTCACAAGGTGAGTCTTAACCACATTCTAAAGGTCTTTCTCTCCATGAGAAAGCATAGCGGGACTCTGGCATTACTGGTATCCTGTATCTGCTAGACATGGAAAGGAGGGGAATTGAGCCTTCCCTGCAGTTTGTTAGAGGGTTTTGGACATTGAATTGTCAAAATAAGTGAATCCTGAGAAGAGATGGAAATGTCTGGGAAGCCTGGAGCTAAACTCCCAAATCTTTGAAAGAATTGTATTTTCAGCTGCCTTCACAGCACTTGGCTTTTGCCAAGTTTCTCTGTTCAGGGTAATGTCCTTTGCAGGTCCTATTTCTATGTTCCTACCTCTTCATCTTCACTGTGCAGGGTGCCCAAGCATCTCATTCAGGGTCGTGAATTAATTTAGGAGCTGGAGAACCTCAATCTCTTAGGTGCCCAATATTCATTTCCTCATGCTGAATCCTGGAGGGATGATTTCACCTTTACTCTGCCCTCACCAGGAATACACACCAATTTAATAACCTCTGAGACTTCAGAAGGTACCAGAAGTATTTAGAGCAGTACAATATATTAGCTCATCCATAATTTCTGACAGAATTTTACTGGTTTGTGGCAGTGACAGGAAAAGAGAATACATGTCTGATACTTGGTGTCTGTGTAGAAGAGTCAGCACTGGACTCAACCCAAAGCTTCTCAGAAATATAGGTCAAACCTATATTACCACCACCACCACCATTATAAAGAGGTACCAGCATCCAGCCTGCCTTTGCTGGGCTCCCACAGGAAAGCAATGCTTTCTGCTGGTCCCAGCAATCTGCTGCTGACTTTCTATGTGCCTGGAGCAGGTCATCTTGGCCCTGAACTCCTCAGTGCCGAGAAACTGCCACCCCACGGGCTAGGAGAGGACTCTCACACCCGTTTCACAGCTACACTGACCCCAGCACCAGTCCAACACTACAGAGCAGGCACGGGGAGACTGAATGTGCATGTACATTTGGCTTATGAAGGCAGAGAGAGAGCACAGTCAACTGGAGGGAGAGTAGGAGCACACATAATTACATGAACAAATTGATGTATCCCCTTGCTTTTTGACCCAAACTGGCAAGGATCTTGCAACAACCAGCACATAATTTCTCCCACTAACCGACCATAAGAGGCAGATAATATCAGCTCACTAAAGACAGGAAACTGCTGCTTCTTTCAGATCATAATTTAATTAACTGTGATTTTCCTAACAAGCCCTTTTTTTCCTTTTTCATTACTACAAAGAAAAGCACCCAGGGCTGATCCCACAGGCTTCCAGGCTTTAAGGACAATAACAATTTAATAAGACAACTTATGTTGTGTTTATCCTCCTGCCGCAGGCACAAACACCATGGGCTTGAGGGCATGAGCTGAGAATGGAGCCAGCCCACCTAGGACTCAAGATGCAACTCAGACCTTTTTTGTGAACAGCGTCCAAACTGGAGCCAAATTAGCCTGGGGCTTTTTTCTGTTGTGGTTTAACAGTCCTGGACCCTTTTCAGATATGTAACTGTTTAAGAACCTGGCAAAATTAAAAATGTAGATTATTTTGCCTATGGCCTTCACTCTTCCCCCCTTTCTTCTCACCAGAGAGACTGCCTGCTATGTCTTTTCTGTGTCTGAGGCTTGGAGGGAGGCTCTGGGGAAAACGTGTCATGATTTTAAGTTAATAGTGCCATCTAGTGATGCAAGGAACACATGTGCCTCTGAGTCACCAGGCAGAGCTACAATGCTCAGGGTCTTCCCCAGGAATTAACCATCTTGTATAATATTTAATAATGCCTCTGTGGCATCAGGCAGAGGCCACACACACTCCTGACAGCTGCCCTGGAGGTGGGAGCAAAGGTGAGGAAACAGTATCCAGAGCTTAGGAAAAAAGGAAACCCATTGAGATCTGTATGTGAGGTTTTAGGATACTCTGCTTAGCAGCTACAAGAATGGGAGAAAGTAACGAATCGGGTCCTGTGATGCCCTTGAATATTCCTGGTACGTATATACACCTATATTCCACGTATATATATGGATATTTGTGAATATATACATCTATATCTCGCCAGCAGCATATATAAATATCTGTTGAATCCTCAAAATTTAGCAACCTGATTCCCAGAGGCTCTATTTCATGAATCTATTTCCAAATAGGGGAAAAAGGCACACGGACACACACGCACACAGAGTAACCAATCCCAAATGACAGCCATATATATATAACATTATAATTTGAAGTATTACACTATGGCAACATAACTAAATGTATGTAAAATCTCAGGGACTCTTTAATACACCACAGAATTTGAATTTTCAAGAGTAGGTACAATGAAAGTTTATTCTCACTCCCATTGTGAAGCTTTTTCTCTACATGCTCTCCCTCTGCTGTTCACCGTTTGCCTTTGTGCCTGCCCCTTAAGATATGAATAACTACCTGAGGACTTCTTTTTAAGCCCGGAGCATGCAATGACAACACTTTCTGTGATTTATTTTAATGAGAAGGCAAAGCAGTATTATGGAGCCAGACTCCAAGAAAATCATTCATTCCAGCTGCTGAAGGAGTATGCTGGATGACACATTTCTGTGCCTTCTTACAGCTGAGGGAATGAAACGGGGTACAAAGGTGCTCTCATTTTCCTAAATAAAAGATAGGAAAAGTGGGTCTTGAAAGAAGTTCTGTAGGGATTTGTACCAGTATGTTTGCATCAAAGGTCTGAAAGGAGACCTGGCTGCTCTTTGCTTGGCTTGTATTTATTCTGTACCGCGTGTTTTGCAGTTTCCCCTAATGACTTCCAACAGTTGGGGCAAAAAAGTCTGCCTTTTTGCCTTTCCCTGCTCATCATGTCTTTCTGGTTTTAATTACTGGTGGGGTTTGTTTGTTTCCACCTGACACTTTAGAGTTTACCCAGGGGTTCAGGGTGGAATGTGCTGATGACAAGAGCAATACAGAAATTCCTCCAGAATCTTGGATGGCATTCCTTCAACACACACTCAGGGTTGAAATGATTTTCAGGCTGCAGGCAGAAGGGAATTTGTGGGACAAAGCTCTGCAGACCTACAAAGTATGGTGTGCTTCTAGAATCACACATGAATTTTTCCTAAATCATTGCTGGTTTTTGCAGGAGGTGAGCATACTGGCAATGCCCAACCTCGCTCACATTTTTTTCCTTTGACACATCATATTTGGAGATTTTGGTCTTTCACTATAAAATTTAAGTTTCACGTAGACTGCTTGAAAGTATTTGCTGCCCCAGGGCTTGAAGTATATGTTCTGTGGACCAAACATTAATTGCATTGTTTCCTGTGAGTTTGAGGACTGGACTTTATGACCCCAAAAGTCACCTTGTGCTCCTAATATAATTTTCTTTTCCTATTATTTTTTGTAGCATCATTTTCTTTAAATCTTAAAATAGCTACAGCATCTAGCTTGAAATCAAGTTGAAAAACTAGGATATGATCAAAGAAAGCCTGGAGATATATATCCAGGGACTTGCTTTCTGTCTCTTCCCTCGCCATTTGTTGCCCAAGACTGCAGAAAGTAAATGCACTCCTGGAACACTCTGTCTAAAAGGCTTGTCTAAGGATTAGCACATGGCTACAGTGAGGAGCTGCAGGGTCTAACTGTTCTTTGCATGATTCAGGCAGGGAAATTATGTATATATGCGACACACAAAGGCTATATGCGACACACAAAGGCTAACCACAGTCCTGCAGCCTCTAAAGATCCCGCGGAAGAATCGTCATGCACCCTGATGTGTATAATTTATTACACAGTGGGCTTGGGTTTTAATGGCTATATGCATGTAAAAAAATGCCTCTCAATTATCCTGATCAGTGGGTCTTGTTGGATGTAAAGATCAGTTTGAAAGCTCTGATGTTTTTTCAGAAGCGGCAGAGAATTTCACACCATTCCGAGTGCCATTTGCCTGCAGGTAAAGTACGTCACTGTACCAATTAGAGCCAATTATGAACTGACTGACCTGCCGTGACAGGGAGACGTCAGGCAGGATTTAGTTTGCCTTTGCAGAACGCAGAAGGTAGAACCCACACTGGTGTTCAGGTATCTGGGATTTGCATATCTGGATTTTCTACAGCCTTTAGGTATAGATTGCCTGACTTTGTCTTTACAGGGTCCTTATTTGGGCCAGGTGAAAATGTACCGGTGTGGGGTCTTGGAGAGGATCATATCTGCATGAGGTGGTGTAGTGCTTTGTGTTGTGGCCAAGGCTGTGCAGCAACACACCGATTGCCTTCTCTTTCCCTTCCCAATATGGATCAGCATTGCATCTGTCCCCAGTGAATAGACATATAAAGATAAATGTCTGGCTGTATTTCCTGCAGATTTTGACACTCGATTTTCTATCTGAGTTCTAAATTGAGAACCAGACCCTGCCCCCTGCCTCACCCAAACTCCATTCCCATTTTCCAATCTATTTTGTCAAGATCAGTGGCAAATCCATTATGTGAGGATTTGAGGGGGGGAGTTATCTAGATTATAAGGTTTTGGGACTTGGGGTTATCTAGGGTTTTTTGATGGGATGCCACCTTCTGTTTGCTCTTCAGAAAGAATATCAGACTAATAGGTTGGTAGGCAAATGCATGTAAGCATGTCAGCTTTGTGACTGTGACACATATTGTTCTTATCCCTCAGTGTAATGTGTGTGCTCAGTAACCGTGGTTCCCTGCCTTTCTCAAAGTACTCGGGTCAGGTTTCAAAAGAGGAATGTGCTGTCATGGAACTGAGCAAGATAACACTTGTGTTTGGAGCAGTGGGTGTGAAACATGGCTACGGAGACGAAGTCACCTCTCTAAAATACAGAGCACTTGATTCCTCTATGCCTGTGCTTTAGCTTGTTACTTTCTGTATTAATCAAAATGTGAATGTGGTCTCTCTGCGCACTCTTGTACGTACAGCAATCCCCCATCGGCTCTAGGCGAGGGGGGACTAAATCTGTGCAGTCAGAGCAAGCCAGAGGTGGAGCAGCTCAAAGGCCAAAACTCAGACCCAGACATTCCCACTCCTGTCTTAGCCTGGGGTTTTCCACCACTGCTCTTCACCCTGCAGGTCTCTCTGAGTGTAAGGCAGGTAGTGCCATGTCACAGGTTACCTTCTTCTCTTTTGGGAGAGTTACACTAATCAGCACTCACAGGTCTGGGCAGGGACTCTTTCTCATCCTCACAGCTGACTAGTGGCCATTGTAGCTTGCAAATCATGCTATCATGTCCTGATGAGAAAGAAAAATGTCTTTTTCACAGAAGGTCTGTTGGGTTCAGAGGGGTGGCATTTTACCTACTGCCTCCACCAGCATGGCTTGAAGAGTTAGATACCCATCTAATTACTAAGAGGGTGATTCAGCTGACCTGTTTTCAATATCAGTCTTAGGATGAGATGATTCACACTCTGGAGGGGCATCTCTCCATCTTTGACAGACTGCTGAGTCCTAGACACCCAGGTGGCATCTGCTGAATGAACATGTGTGTCTACTGTGCTGGTATCTCCATATGATCAAGTCACACTATGCTCCTTGTGTGGTTGTGAGGGACAAAACAGCTGAACATTTTGCCTCAAAGCTTGCTGACAACCAGATAACAGAATCTTGCAGGAGATTGTGCAAGGTGTTATATGTTCACAGGATCACAAGGACGATCACCAGGAGCCTCCTGTTTGATATAGATAACGGGATATGGGCAAGGACAATCACCAGGAGCCTCCCATTTGATATAGATAATGGGGTATGGGAGAGGCTCAGAGACGTGCCATCGCCCTGGGTTGCACAAGCTGGAGTTGTTGCCTTAGGCCGCATCCTATAAAAGACCACTGCCCCAGACCCTGTTAGGTGGGGGAGAGATCCCACTTTGGACACCACCACTACGGGAGGGAAGATCGCACTTCGGATACCACCACCACTGAAGACCCCGTTGGTGATTCCCCACCACAGAGATCCCCCACCACTGAAGACCCCAGAACCAAGGACCCCCGGGATGCCGCGGATCCATGGTGGTGACTAGTTGTGCTTTCCTATCCCGGACTCTTGCTTTATCTTCCTCCTTTCCTTCCTTCCTTGCTTTCCTATCACTCTTTCTCTTTTTGTGAGTGGTTTAATAAACGGGTGGACTCACGACATCTGACCTCGTTTGTGTCTCAATCTCGCTCGAAGGGATCGAACTTGAAAATGAGAGGTTGGTCTAGCCAGCCCTAGCCTCCCAGATTCATCTGAGGTCGGTTAGAAAGCAAGGGGGCCTTCCTCTCATCCAAATCGGATCATAACAATGGTCAAAAGAGTCAGTAGAGTTTAGGGACCTCCTAAACTTCACTGGATGAGATGAACCCTGCAGTAGTTTATATTACACCATGCATCTTTAAATGGATGTTAGGTGAGAAGAATCCCACTCTTCGTGGCCATCCAGCAACCACATCTAAGAGCCCAAATGTTTAAAGCAGAAGGCTCTAGGCAGGACAATGGTCTTTAGTTAACATTTCTAATAGTCTGTGCAGCTGCCTCATATACTTTACGGAGAGCGTAAGGTACATATAATGCATGTACAAAGACATCAGAGTGCAATGGCCCATGTCCTTTCCCACTGGCTTCAGTGGGAGCATGAATTACAAAAAAAAAAGAAAAAAAAAAGAAAGTGAAACTGTAAATAAGTAAAAACCTGAGTAAACACAGAATCTGTTTCTATGACTGGAACAGTAATGGTCCTTTCAATAATGCAGTATCTTTGGATCATCAAATCCATTTTTTGAAAATAAACCCTCTTTGGAGCCATTTCAGATGAATGTTGTTAGTCTAATTAGCAATGGGTTTGTCACATTCCCAGCTTATTCACAGGAGGATACATTCTAAAAGGTTGCTGCCTTTGTTTGAGCTCATTAAGATTGTATGTGCCATTACAGTTACAAAACTTATAATTTTGCTTATTCTGTGGAAAAAAAAAAGAGATCTACTTGGAATTATCTCTGACATACTCAGACTGGATAAATAATTTCTTTTATGAATTCACACCATCAATACCTTGTCTCATTTGTCCTACTCCTACCTACGTTTATAGGAAACACCTTCAGCCCAGAGCTAACAAATACTACGAAAGTTACAATTTCTTTACACTTAGATAGCTCATGAAAGAGAGCATTTACTAGCATAAGTCTTGCTTTTCTTAAGACTCTTATCCTCATTTTCAGCTATGATGCCAGACTGAATTGCAGCTGAGCAGGGGTACAACTCTTCCTAATTCTAACCCTTTCCCAGAAGCTTGGAAGCAGTTATACAGAACTTAATGGAAGACAGCATCATGAACTGATATGGATCAAGAATGCAGCAAAACACCTTAGTCTTTAGTCTCAGTGCTTTTTTACACTGTTACAGACTAGTGATGGTCTTAGACCAAAATATCTTCAAAATATCTATGTAAATAAGCCGTTTATGTTTGTCATTTTTCTCTCTTTATATTTTTTCCAATCTTTCCTTCAAGAACAGTATGGTATGTACAGTACAGTGTATACGCACATACATGCATTTACAGTGACACCATATAATTCAAACCTACACATCTCGCCTAGAACGCTGTGCTGGGATGGTAAAGGACACTCTTTATTCCTTGAGTCCTAAGATACTACAAAATGAAAGATGGAGAGGAAGAGAAGGAAAATGTGAGAAAAAGAGATCACCAAAAGCAAACTGCCTCCCTAAAGAAAGCTGTTGATACAGGGAAATTGAAACCAAAGTGCATGCAATGGGGAAAAAAAAAAGCACAAGCATGGCATGCTGCCTGTCTTAAGTGCCAGGTGGAATTTATTTTCCATTTATTTGAGTGGAATTGGTGTTTCAGAGCATAGCCTGCTGCCACTGAAGTCATGAAGAAATTTCATGGCAAATGGGAATATAATTAAACAAGGCAAGGCCTCATGGGTTAACTAGGACCATAGTAGAGGATTCTACAAGGATGGACTTGCAAAGCTCCTTTAGAAGGAAGAGGTAGCAAGGTGACCATGATGGACAGCTAAAACAGAGGTAGCACGGGTAGAGACCTGCACCTACACAAAGGTGTGAGCAGTACTGAGATGATGGTAATATCTTTCAACACATCCCTTGCTAAGCTAAAATTCTGTAGACAGACTGGAAGTTTCTCAGAATTAGAAAACCAATGACAGAGAAGGGAGGAATTATAATTATTTAGCCAAGTGTGAAAGAGAGAGAGAGAGTAATGAATACATAAAGTTTAAGAAGAAAGGAATTCCAGAGATATTTTTTATTTAAAACTAAGGAAAGAGCATATTGTGAACAAAGAAAAGGACACCATTAATGCAATTACAGATTTAGACTCATGTCGTAGACAGAATTGGGCCAGTTGTTACCAGAAGACCCAGCATTCATTATAATTCATTTAGAAAGGAAAATCAAGCTGCCTAAAACTCAGCAAGCCAGTGGAAAGGAATGAGAACCCAATGAAAAATAGGAAAGGAAATATAATCAAAGACCCAGCCAGGGCTTCATGTCTCTCTTCTTTCCTTCCATGTCTTCAGACCCAGATCCCCAGGAAGAGACACCTTCTCTGATTAGTACCCATGTTCCCATCTTTGTACCCTGGAAAATACCCTTAGGTAAAAAATGGCTTGCCAGTGGGAGAGAGAAGAAAAGCAGGCATAATCTCTGTCAGTTCAAAGAAAAAAGAACTGAAGATAACCATGATAAGCAAATACTTTATCAGCATTAAAACAGCCGCCTCCACCTGTTTCACCAGAGTCACGCAAGGATACACTGAAATGTTCCTCGTCGTTGACAGTTGGGCCAGATGATCCTAGAGGTATTTTCCAACCTTAATGATTCTATGATTCTATGACAAGAATAATGGCAGTTTTAAAGTGAAGAGCATTGGTTCAGAGGGAATGGATAAAACTGGTCATGTGTCGCTTAGTGTATGGAATAACAGGTCCCTACTACTGTTTTTTGGTCTGTGCTTGGTATGAATAAATGGGAAGAACAGTGAATGAGTCACAAAAAGGAGAGGTTGGCCAGATACTTTAGGGGAAAACTTGTTGATTTTTGCTTTTGTTTGTCTGATTTTAATATTTTGCATTATCCACATATTTACTGCTCATTCATGCTACCACACTGAAATCAGATCAAACGGGAATCTCTCTGCATATAATTATAACTCTTTTGCCAGGTATTAGTGGCAGCAAAGACAATAAATATTAGTCTCTCAGGGCGGGTATTCTATTTTTAAAATAAATAAGGTAAGAGGTCAGGACATTATACAGCCAGATTCCATTTTCTGTCCCAGAGAAACTGAAATTCCACTTTCTTTATAATGTTTGTGAGTATCTCCTTCTTCACAGTCACTCACAGCCTTTGAAAACATGAAAAATAGTGATTTTTTTTTCCTCTTTTTTTTTTTAAGGAAAAAAAGAGAAAAACAAGCAAGAGAAACAGGCAATCCATGTAGATGGACGTAGGGATGATTTCAGGCATGGACACCTCTATTGTGCATTGATCAAAAGGCTTGACTTCCATGAGCAGAAGGCAGGTAGAACTCTTGTTGACATGAATTCTTCGTATGGCATTATGAGACATTATTTGTGATACAATCATCAGAAATTGTTAGAATTTAACATATTTCAATCATCTATGCTCAGCTGAGCATGGTCATTATTTCTCTTTTCACAGGTAAATGCTAATTTAGGTGAGTAAATTATTTTCCTTAAATTTTCCAGCCTATGTGTTTTCAGATAGCAGCTGAAGTCTTTGCTTACTTTCAGCCTTTTGTGTGCTGTGGGATCGTGTTTTGCTAGAGAGCAACTGCTGTCATCTGAAAAATAACTGAAAATGTTCCAGAAAAAGGGAATGAACCCAAGCTAAGTGGGAGCCTGGTTGTCTGTGACTATGGTCATGGCCCCTTCTAAAAATGCCCAGAGGCTCCATGCGGCATGACAGGTTTCAGCACTAAGCAGACCGCTTTGCTCTTAACCTCTTCCTTTCTTGCATGTGCTTTGTGCTCCACGTGGCTCACATGAGCATGTATGTGCATGTGCATATGAATGTGTGTTTGTGCACCTGTAAGAATGGTTTGGTTAAATTTGAGCTCCAACAATAGACCACAGTGTGGTGGTAGTACTTCCACTTACAGCTTCTCAAAGCCCTTCAGGAGGGGTTATTACCCCTTCATTACTTTGCGCAGTGCATAACCTCATGCCAGCAGTATTGGCATCTTCGGGTCCTGGTATGGTCTAAATCCTAAACACTAAATACCTGGGAAAATCATAGCTTAAATTGCCTAAAGCAACATGAGAAAGAACTATAGCTTTTTCATCCACATTTACCCGATATGTTGATCCTTGTGTAGTAGATGCTGGATGGCTCACACAATTATCTACATCAGCGCACTCAGAGAGATGGAGCCCTTAGCCTCCTTTTGTGCAAACTGTCTCATTAAGTAAATTTGTGTTGCTATGGAAACACAATACCTAGCACATGAATTGTGTTGGCAAGGAAAAAAAACATGCATTCCTTTAAAGTTCCTCAGGGTTGACCATTCCCTTAGGGAGGATCTGCTGTAGCAACATCTCTAACTCATTTATTTATGTCATTAAATTCCCTACAGGAATCACAGGACTGGATGCTCTCCTCCTGAGCCCATCTTCCCCCCCACCGACTCTCTATCCTTCCCCTGTTTTAGACTCGCAGTTGGTTCCGAGAATTGCATCTTTTTGCTTGACTTTTAGGACATTAAAGTCATTGACTGCAGCCACTCTACCTTAAGTCATATTTCTTTTTATAAACTTAACAAGTCCACAGCAATGTTTTCTTTTCAAAGAAAATTGAGGCAGCAACTTCCAAATGATTTGTTTTCTCACAGTTATCAGACACAGTGTGGATGGAGTGAAAACATGGAAGAACTTGCAGGCACCACCCCTTCATTATCATATCCATATCTCAGAACACACCCCTGGTTTGTTCCAGCAAGAAGAAAATTACCATACCCCCAGTCTCCCATGCAGTACAAAAAATACGCATTATGAGAGAGCGCTTATCAAATCTGAACAGAAGTTGATATAAAATTCTGGAGAAACAGCAACCGGGTACTTTTAGCATAGCACAGAAATAGTACAGGCAGCACAATGCAAGCCTGGAATCCAGAAAGCTGCTGAGATGTTAATGTAGAGGCAATGGCAATGAAAGGACTGTGCTGAAGTCTTCAAAACATTAGAAATTTACCTTAATACTTATGTTTACACATTAGTAATGGATTAGAAACTGAACTACTTCATTCTTCATTATAACAACTGAATACATTTGTATTCATCATGTTTTATCAGTTGAGAGCAGACACTGAAATAACTTGTTTAAGAAGTTGTTTAAGAATATGCAGCAAGCCAGTGGCATAGCCCGGAGTGCAGTTTGGTAACAATATTATGCTACTGGAGACCCAAGCCTGGGCCAGCAGCTGTGTAGAAACATAAGATGTGCTTTCTGTAAAGAGTTAAGATATTGTTAAGTTATCTGACTAAAGGTTAAGCAAATTAAACATAAGGACCTGGCAAGGATCACAGGAACAATGATAGGTGAAGGAACACTAGTAACAGTCAGTGAAAACCTGATGAGTGAAAACCAGAGCACTGAACCAGCTGCTCCTCAGACCATCAAAGGAGGAGGACTAGACCATTGTCCTGGTGTGGAACCTACCATGAGGAGCCAGCCAAAGACAGGCCCTCCCCAGAAAGCTGTGCAGACTAAAGGCATTATTGCCTAAAGGTGTTATCACCCTGGGGAAATGCTGCTTTACCTGAGGTTTCCTGAAAAAAGAGCTGAAAACCTGTGATTTCCAAAATTTCTAACTGGCTTCATCAAATGGTACCAGGTGACTGTAATGATATAAAGTTTAATGTATGATTGGATCATTCTCCACAGCAGGGAGTCAATACTGGGAATTTTTGATACAAGGCTTGGAGCTCACTCAAATATGAAACCTTCCCCCCACTTTCCCCATTTTTAGCTCTTAAGATTATCCATGGCAAATTTTGGAAATGGCTAGTGATTCTGAGTTTCCTGGTTTTCTGAAGAGCCTGCCTTGCATCATCAGACCCTCTTCAGCCTAGCAAACTGAACACCTACATTTCAAGCACTGAGTTAGCCACCTCTTAGGAAAATCTTTTATTCTGAAGTTGTGCCTGCATAGTCATGAATGTACCCACACATAACTCAGGAAGAGACTAAGTTCATTTTATATCAGCTGGGACTTCTGCATCCCAGTACTGCAGTGACCACATCTATTTTGGATTGACATTGACTATGAGAGCATGCATTTATGCATACTGAGCAAAAGAATCATACTTTAAACTGCAGTGGACATTCAGCATCTCCACTGTCCCCAGTAACCACACAGCTCTCAGGGGATTGCCTGAGCTGCAAAGATGAGCATCTATTTTCATCTCTGTTCTGGAGGCAGATGTTGATGGGCTAGAGCCTAAATTTGCATAGATGGTTTAGAGGAAAACCTAGGTTCCTGAGACTTGTCCTTCTTTTATTAATATACCATATTTTGTTGGTATACAGGTATTCTCAAAAATAGAAGCAAACCCATTAATTTTCTTCATAAAACATATAAAACTTTATTTCAAAAATAAGATTTTCAGATATTAAATTCAGGACAGCTTCCTCAAATAGTTCCTCAACAGCTTCTTCCACAAGAGTTTATTCTTAAGCATTTAATTTCAGATTCTGTGAAGTAGCACAGTGTCATAATCACTATTCAATTGTTGTTTTAATCTTTCTGTGTGTCTAAGTGACAGTAAAGGGAATGTTAATTAAACAGCAATTTTGCTGTGATAATATTTAAAAACCTTGGAAAAGAAAAAAAACCTGACATTTCACAACACTGACACCTACCTGAAAATATAGTATTTTATATTTTAGTGAAATATGCAGTGAAAATGCATTTTTATGCAGTATAGAGTTCTCAGTTGAATTGCAGATTTTTTTGTCCTTTGAAAAAAAGATGCCAGGACCTAGTTGAATAGACCAGGGATTAGGTCATAGGCTTAGTGCATGGTGTTTGTCAAATGCATAGTTCTATTTTCTTGTATAACTATGAGAAAACTTCTTTATTGACTTTTTCTGCATACTTTCCACATATAAAATGGAGAAGACATTGACGTGATGATGTAATCTAATGATACATATTACAGAACAAATAAATAATTTTTGGACAAGAGGCTGGAGAGCAGTCCCACAGAAAGAGATCTGTGGGTTTGGGTTGATGACAAGTTGAGTATGAGTCAACAGTGTGCGCTGGCAGCCAAAAGGGCCAACCATGTCCTGGGGTGCATCAAGCACAGCATAGCTAGCCAGTCGAGGGAGGTGATTGTCCCACTCTACACTGCACTGGTGCAGCCTCACCTCAAGTACTGTGTGCAGTTTTGGGACCCTCAATACGAGAAGGACATCAAACTATTAGAGGGTGTCCAGAAGAGGAAGACCAAGACGGTGAAAGGCCTCGAGGGCAAGACTTAGGAGGAGCAGCTGAAGTTATTTGGTTTGTTCAGCTTGGAGAAGAGAAGGCTGAGGGGTCACCTCATCGCAGTCTACAGCTTCCTCACAGGGGGGCAGATGAGGGGGGTGCTGCTCTGCTCTCTCTGGTGACCAGTGATAGGACAAAAGGAAATGGCATGAAGCTGCGTCAGGGGGAGTTCGGATTGGACATTAGGAAAAGGTTCTTCACTGAGAGGGTGATCGGTCACTGGAACAGGCTCCCCAGGGAAGTGGTCATGGCACCAAGCCTGTCAGAGTTCAAGGAACATCTGGACGACGCTCTTAGTCATATGATTTAGGTAGTCCTGTGAGGAGCAGGGAGTTGGACTCGATGATCCTTATAGCTCCCTTCCAACTTGAGATATTCTGTGATTCTATGATTCTATGTTTTTCCTATAGGTAGTGACTGAAGTTTTTCCCTGAAGTTAGCTTTGGCTCAGAAATTAGCACATTCCAGTTAGAAAACATTTCTGCATTATTTATATTTATATTTATATTTATATTTATATTTATA
>VYZW01053751.1:1754-13406 GCA_013401315.1 Balaeniceps rex
GTGATCAGGAGACACCCACCCAAAAGTCTTAGTGGCTCTGGCCTGAATTGCTTCCTCAAAAGCAAATTTGCACTCTTTATTGCAGCTAATAAGCCAGGAGAAAAAAAATCAAGAAAAATATTACTCGAAGTAAACTACCAAACATCTCTGTGCTTTCTTTCATGTTTCCCCTCACACTTGAGCTTCTTGTACTCATTGAACCACTTCTCTGTTTTACTTAAAATCTTTCTTTTAAAAAAAAGTCTTTTTCCATGATGCTTACAAAACTCTTGAATACAAGTTGGCTGCTTACGTATAGAGACCTCTGCATGATGACAAGGGGGAGGAGTCCCTATATACTTCCTCCACTGTCATGACTTGTCTTAGAGTTCCGTTGTAAGCATTTTGGGGCAGGGACAGTCTTTTTCTTATGTAGTCGAACAGCATCCAACAAAACAGGATGGGTTGCCTACATTCAGGATTTCTAAAGGCTATAATAATGCAAATAATAAACCAAAGGTTGAGCTATATAGTTATTAAATTGAGGTCAAAATAAAGTCAAATAGACAAATTAGCAACATTTAAGATAAATATTCAATGTAGTCAAATACAGTATATAATTCCTTTAAATCCTGTGACAGGAAATTCAAAGTAGTAGATATCCAGTTATTTGTAAATCCCAATTAAAGGACTTTACCCAAGGCAGTAAAAGCTAGCTTAGCTGGCTGTATGTTTTAGTACAGAAATCAAATTACTGTTTCTCTCTGCCATGTCCTCAGAACAAATGAAAGCTTCCTCCTTAGATTTCCCTATTATATGCAGGGATATTTAGCAACTAGCATGCTTCCTTTTCTTCCCATTCCACATTCCAACATAAGTACAGATTTTAATGAAACATTCCAATAAGTATAAGCTTAGTAGTCTTCGCAGAGCAATTTATAGCTGCCAGCTGAGTTTCTCTCAATTGTTTCACAAAACTAGGTAACTCACTAACTTACTGAATGGGAGAGCCCTTCAGTGTTTATGCGGAGATGCTTTTTTTCTGGCACCCTAACTACATGAAGACTTTAAGGGCCTTCTTCCACACACCAGTTTCCTGATATCTGGGGTGTCTCCNTAGAATACAGAATGAAACTAGAAGCAAGAGAAAACAAGATAAGAAAGCTGGACAAAATCCTCTGACTTCAAGGAAAAAATGTCCTAAGTAAAAGGAAGCTTATGACTCAGAAGGAGAATGTAATTGTATTAACTTTTCTGACTCTTCTTGTTGTTGTTGTTGTTGAGATATCATCTGCCAACAGGAAACCTGGTTATAGAAAAAAACTTTGAACTAAGTGATCAAGTTCCATAGAACCATAGAATAATTCAGGTTGGAAGGGACCTCAGGAAGTCTCTAGGCCAAATTCCTGCTCAAAGCAGGGTCAGTTATGAGATCAGACCACATTGCTCAGAGCTTGATCCAGTCTTGAAGACCTCTAGGGATGGAGACTGCACAAACTCTCTGGGCAACCTGTTCCACTGTTTGGCTGTCCTTGTGGTGAAAATTTTTTTCCTCATATCCAGTATGAACCTCTCTTCTTTCAAATTTTGCCCATTGTCTCTCATCCTCCTGCTATGCACCGCTGAAGAGCCTGGCTCCATCTTAGTAAATTCTTCGTATATATTGGGAAGCTACTATCAGGTCTCCTGAAGCCTTCTCTTCTCCAGGCTGAACAAGCACAGTTCCCTCAGCTTCTCTTCACAGGGCATGTGCTCCAGCCCCATGACCATCTTGGTGGCCCTCTGCTGAACTCACCCCAGTTCATCAATGTTTTTCCTTTATTGGGGGACCCAAATCCTGATGCAGTCTTCTGGATGTGGTCCAAGGAGTGCTGATTAGAGGGGGATGATCCCTTCCTTCAGTCTACTGGCTATGCTCCTGTTAATCTAGCCCAGGATACTGTTGGCCGCCTTAGCTGCCAGGGCACACTGCTTGCTCATGTTCAGTCAGTCAGTCCCCAGCCTGTATCATTATAAGGTATTCTTCCTTCCCAGGTGCAGGACTTGGCACTTGTCCTTGTTGAATTTCATAAGGTTCCTGTTGGCCTATTCCTCCAGCCTGTCTAGGTCCCTCTGGATGGCAGTCCTGCCCTATCCAGTATATCAACTGGAACCCAACTCCACCCCACCCCCCCCAGCTCGGTGTCATCTGAAAACTTGCCTCCTCCAGGTCATTGATAAAGACGTTAAACAGGACAGGTCCCAGGATAGACTCTGCTTGTTACCAGCCTCCAGGTACAGTAACCATTAACCACTACCTTCTGAGCTTGATCATCCAAGCAGTTTTTTACCCATCTGGTTGTCCACTCATCCAGACCATAATGTACTTACTTGGATACAAGAATATTGTGGGAGACAGTGTCAAAAGCTTTGCTAAAGTCAAGGTAAATAATATCCAGTGTTCTCCCCTCATCCACAAATCCAGTCATTTTATCATAGGAGGCGATCAGGTTGGACAGGCATGACTTACCCTAGGTAAATCCATGCTGACTCTTACCAGTCACTACCTTCTCCTTCATGTGCCCAGAAATGTGTTTCAAGAGGACTCGTTCCATGATTTTCCCAGGGACTGAAGTGAGACCGACTGTCCTTTTGGCCTTTTGGGGGATTAGGATCATCATCTTTCTCCAGTTGTCGGGGTCCTCCCCCAATCTCCATGACTTTTCAAAGATGATAGAGAGTGTCCTCACGGTGACATCAGCCAGCTCTTTCAGAATCTTCAGGTGCATCCCATCTGGTCCCATGGACTTGTATGGGTCAAGTTCTCTCAAGTAATCCCTGACTTGCTCCCTGTTGGTTGTTCTCCTTGAATCCTTTTTCTAAGCACAAAGGCTTAGGAGACCTTGTTGGTGAAGGCTGAGACAAAGATGACATTGAGTACCTTAGTCTTATATTTGTCCACTCCATTGAGCAATGGTCCTACATTTTCCTTGTTCAGCCTTTTACTACTAATGTAGCGGTAAGAAGCTCTTTTTGTTGTCCTTGGTGCCCCTTGCAAGCATCAACTCTAGGTGAATTTTGGCTTTCCTATTACCAACCCTGCATGCTTAGGCAATGTTTTAAAATTAATCCTTTGAAGTCTCTCCTTGCTTCCACCTTCTGCATGCATCCTTTATGCATTGAAGCTCAGCTGTGAGTTCCCTGTTGTTGTGGTTTAACCCTAGCCAGCAACTAAGCACCACACAGCTGCTCGCTCACTCCCCCTGCCCCGGTGGGATGGGGGAGAGAATCGGAAGAGTAAAAGTGAGAAAACTCGTGGGTTGAGATAAGAACAGTTTAATAATTTAAATAAAGTAAAATAGTAGTAGTAATAATAACAATATAATAATAATAGTAATAATAATATACAAAGCAAGTGATGCACAATGCAACCGCTCACCACCCGCTGACCGACGCCCAGCCAGTCCCTGAGCAGCGATTGCTGCCCCTGGGCCAACTCTCCCCAGTTTATATACTGAGCATGACATCATATGGTATGGAATACCCCTTTGGCCAGTTTGGATCAACTATCTTGGCTGTGCCCCCTCCCAGTTTCTTGTGCACCTGGCAGAGCATGGGAAGCTGAAAAAGAAAGTCCTTGACTAGGGTAAGCACTACTTAGCAACAACTAAAACATCAGTGTGTTATCAGCATTCTTCTCATCCTAAATCCAAAACACAGCACTATGCCAGCTACTAGGAAGAAAATTAACTCTATCCCAGCCGAAACCAGGACACCTGTTCAGCCAAGCTGGTGTCCTGATATGTCTGCTTGATTTTCTGAGCATCAGAATGGATCTTTCTAGCACGTGGAGGAGGTTGCCCTTAAAGACTTGCCAACTTTCCTGAGCTCCTTTGCTTTTCAGAGCTGACCCCTATGTGATCCCACCTACCAGTTCCCTGAATAAGCCCAAGTCTGCCCTCCTGAAGTCCAGGGTCTGTACTCTGTTTCTTTCATTCCTCACTCCCCTCAGGATCTTAAACTTCATGATTTCATGGTCACTACAGCCAAAGCTGCCATTTTATTGTATCCCTGAGTAGTTCTTCCTTGTTCATGACTAGCAGAACCAGGAGAGCGTCACCACCCTCTAGTACCTGTATCAAGTAGTTATCACTGGAACTCTCCAGAAACCTCCTGGATTGCTTGTGTTGCTCTGTGTTGCCCTTCCAGCAGATGTCAAGGCAATTAAAGCCCCCCTCAAGAACCACGGCCTGAGATCTGGATACTTCCTCAAACTGTTTAAAGAAGACTTTGTCTGCTTTCTCACCCTGATCAGGTGGTCTGTGACAAACTCCCACCTTTACTGTCCTCTCCTCTGAACCTGACCCACAAGCTCTCAACCATCCTGTTGCCCATGCCATAGACTTCCATACATTCGAGCTACTCATTCACATAGAGGGCACCCCCCCCCAGTCTTCCCTGCCTGTGTTTCCTAAAGAGCCTGTATCCATCCATCCATTCATCACAGAGCTCCAATCACACAAACTCTCCTATCATGTCTCAGTTATTCCAGTGATGTCATAGTTCTGCATCCACATGTGGAGCTCTAATGTCTCCTGCTTATTTCCCAGGCTGTATGCATTTATGCACATATACTTGAGGTGGGCCTCTTTTCACCCTGTTTTATTGTTCCTGAGGTCTCTCTTATATCTGTTGCCCTGCACCCTTTGCTTTCCACCCCATTCACCATTTCTTCACTTAATTGTGGGTTGTAATCTTCCAATCCTGATGTTTGTAGTTTAAAGCTCTCCTCACCAGGTTGGTCAACCTGTTGGCAAAGATGCTCTTTCCCAACTTTTGAGAGAGGAGAGAGAGAGGGAGAGGGGGAGAGGGAGAGCAGAGAGAATAGAGATTGGTCATTCCTGCTATTAATGCTAATTGGAGAACACTTGATTTTGTACAGGTGATATTTTTTGGATATGTAAATAACTATTATTGACTATGTTATCTACTAGGCTCCAAAGTTACCTGTTCTGTAACTGCAGAACCAGAGGTGAAGAAGAAGCCTTAGATGTGTTGCCAGAAGTGATAACTTTCCAGCCTCTCCCATCTCAGGAGTTTCCATCCACCATTTCTTTGAGGGTAGTCTCTATCTGTCCCTCCTTCCTTGCAACGTAGGGCTTGGGTTCTTGGCTCTGTAGAGTCTCTGCAAAGACCCCGTCAATATCCTGCTTATTTTCCTTGATGGTGCACAGCCTTCTCACCTCCTCTTGCAGCTCCTTCATCTGATGATTCAGTGCTTCAACCAGAACACACCTCCCAATTGTCTCTAGCACATCAGAGGCCTCAGCCCAGACAGAATTCCTAAGGGTGGATGCCAGCATCCAGGTCTGGGGCCTCCTCCTGGGGCTGGAGACACCCAGAGTCCTGGATGGCAGCATTCTCCCTTAGGCTCAAGTGCAAGGTCCTGCATCTAGGTCAGGGCAATCCCCAGTATCAGTACAGACTGGGGGATGAATGGCTTGAGAGCAGCCCTGCAGAGAAGGACTCGGGGATATTGGTGGATGAAAAATGGGACATGAACTGGCAATGTGCACTCGCAGCCCAGAAAGCCAACCGTATCCTGGGCTGCATAAAAAGAAGCGTGGCCAGCAGGTCAAGGGAGGTGATTCTGCCCCTCTACTCCACTCTCGTGAGACCCCACCTGGAGTGGGGTCCAGCTCTGTGGTCCCCAGTACAGGAAAGGCATGGACCTGTTAGAGTGGGTCCAGAGGAGGGCCACGAAAATGATCTGAGGGCTGGAACAGCTCTCCTATGAGGAAAGGCTGAGAGAGTTGGGGTTGTTCAGCCTGAAGAAGAGAAGCCTCCGGGGAAACCTTATTGCGGCCTTTCAATATATAAAGGGGGCTTATAAGAAAGACAGAGAGAGATTTTTTACCAAGGCCTGTAGTGACAGGACAAGAGGCAACAGTTTTAAACTGAAAGAGGCTAAATTTAGATTGGACATAAGGAAGAAATTTTTTACGATGAGGGTGGTGAGACACTAGAACAGGTTGCCCAGAGAAGTTGTGGATGCCCCATCATTGGAAGTGTTCAAGGTCAGGTTGGACGAGGCTTTGAGCAACCTGATCTAATGAAAGATGTCCCTGCCCACGGTAGAAGGGTTGGACTAGATGATCTTTAAGGTCCCTTCCAACCCAAACCATTCTATGATTCTATGATTCTGTCTGGGACAGCTGAAATGTTTTTCTCAAGGAAGACAGCAGTCTTGTGGGAAACAGCTGCAGCTCTAACTGAATGAAGCAGAATAACTATAAAGCCTATCCTCTAGATAGCATGAGGAAAAAGTCTAATTATAAAACTATCTCTTAGAGAGTAAGAAATGTAGGGGGAAAGTGAGAATTGCTAAGTCAGGTGAATTAAAATTTGCAAAGAACATTAAAACACATAGACAAAGGCTCTTCAGCTGTATGAATAAAAAGAGAATGAGGAAAGACAGAGCTATCATGCATTGTTGATGGCATAGAGATTAAATAAAGATTACATAGTTATAATTCTGAAGTTTTACTTTTCAGTAAGGATGATGATATGAAAGGGAGGATGAGTGGTGGTAGTGAGAAGATAGATTTTAAAATTGCCATCTACAAGAGGGAAGCAAAAGTCAAGCAATTAAAGCACTCAGTTGTGGGGACAAGTCAAATAATATAAATCCCAAGATTTTGAAGGAATTGATATATCTAGTCAGTGGTCTAATAGACAGATAGGTTGTGCCAGACTAACATGATAACTCATTTTGTAGATGAAAGATATTTTATCAAAGGGAGTGTGGTAAATTTAATATAGATGGATTTTAGTAAAGCATTTGATATGATACCACAAGAAAATTGTTAGTTAAGATGAAAAAAAGAGGAGCGTAATGCAAGATTTCTAAGATGTATGAGGACTTGGATAAAGATGGGACTAAAAGCAATGTTGAAAGAGGAGCCATTAGGCTGGAAGGAAGACAACACTGAAGTTCTTGAAAGATTTGTGTTGGGATGGATTGTAATATATTAATGATATTAATTTAATATCCACCTGATCATGGGCCTGATCCATTATATGAAATATCAAGCTTAGTTGTGAAGTCTTGGTTAGCAGGGGACAAAGGACAAGAAAGAAACACTTCTGTAAAGTAAAGCCCATCTGCCACAGGGAAAAACTACTCAACTCACATGGTTTAAACCAAATCAGGTGGTTTATTGATTTATTAGCAACACATGATTAATTTGCAATCAGTGAACTACATTTAGGATCCATATCAGCAATATAACAGAAAAACCACAATACCAGACACACACAAAAGTTCAGTAAACACCTACACCTGAACACCTAAAACCCTTCTGTAACTAATCCCAAAATAATCCTGCGTGCGCACACACACACAAAGAGGCAGTGTGGGTTACAAACACATACCCCCTTCTGAGAGTGTGTGTTTCCCTAATTGCACACCCCTTCTGTGGGAGATGTGGGTGCTCCAGCTTTAGGTGTGCCTGTGCTACTCCCTACAACCCACTTATCCACATGCTGGTGAGAAAGCCCCCCATGAGGTCACCTACGCACACCTGAAGGATGCACCCTATGCTGTCAGCCCACTAGTTTGATGCAGGCTATTCACAGCATCCCACAGGAAGGAGATTGCTCTGCCAGGTCTAAACAGAGGTTGAGATGTTGGAGGGGCCACATCTGGCAGTATCAAACACAATTTTGAAACTTGCTATTTCCAGTCCAAGGCCTCTCCTCCCTTGTTTCAGATTTTCATGCTGCTTCTATTCTTTTCAAGCTGAATCATTCTTTGTTTCAGAAATCTCTTGGTAATTAATTCCCAGGTTACTGTTTAATCCAGCTGATGGTTATTTTTCTCTTTAACATGATCAGTTTGGGGCAAATGCCCTCTCAATCACACTTCCATTCATTCCAGGTAACATCCGCTAGGTTATATCATTCCTACACCCTGTGCTTCTAATATTGTCCCTATTAGTTTGCAATACATATTCTGATTTTACTTCTGCACGGGTGATGTTTCCCTCCTCCATAATTTCAGCTGGTGACATTTGAACCAAAAGCAAATCCATCTATATGGGGTATCACTTTTCATGTTGTTTGTGGACACTGCCACTTTCTATCCCCATACATCTCACAAGTGCTTAAACTAATCATATCAGCTTGTTGTATACCAGAACTGTTGGGTGTGACACTGCACCATTGTGAATTTAAGGACATTATGTGCCAGTTTCATTGTTCTGCATCAAAGCATTTTTAACTAACATTGTTGGAGGTTTAACTGTCTTTTTCCTGCACATCTTATTTTCCAGAACCATCCTGTTGACCCCAATCTTATAATCCATTGCAGCCGACAACTGCCTCGTTTCAAAGATAAAGAGGGTGTCTTATCTTTTCCTAGTAATCAGACCATTTCCTTCTGCCACCACCCCATCTGTACTTGAGACCTCAATGCTTGCATTTCCATATTGAGTTGCTGTTGTATCATATAACATGTTAAGTTCTTTAAAGAATCATTTATTGTTCCTGCCAAACCAAAACCTGCTGTTGCATTGACATTGAACAATTTTTGTTCCAATACAAATTCTAGTTTTACAGCTTGCACACCTCCTTGCAAAGCAACCCTGCTTGATTCTATCCACATGCCTATAAATTTTACTGCATCTTGGAGTTGGGCTTGGAGGCTTCCCATTTCAGTTCCTATGCTTAGACTTTCTAAAATACTGAGTGTACCTGACAGGTCTCTTGCTTTTCGTAAAATCCCCCGGCCTTTCATCATTCCCCATAATGCTTTATTTGCAAGATCATGACATTATTACAGTTTTGTTAAATTTCATTTGAATAATATATTCACTCCAAGGGCCCTCACCTCTTTCTTTTCCTAACAAAAATGATTGCCAGTTGTTTACATTAGTCTTGTTAACGTCAGTTTCCGGAACGTAATATTCCATAGTCAAATTGACCCAGGTTTTGTTGCATTGGCCCAATATTGCCCTATCAAGCTATCTCCTAAATCTAAATAAACAGTGTTATTTAACTGGTTTTCTGTAAACACATTTCCCTTTTGACACTGTTGCTTGTTTTTCCTATATTACCAAATTATTCCTGATTTACTGTTGGTGCCTAATTCTGCACTGTTGGTGGTTCCTCCACTTAGGGAAATGTTGCATCCTTTGCCCAATTCCCACACCACCCCTACTTCTTCTGAAAGTTATCTCATTCTGACAATTCTATCTTTGCTACTTGAGATGGTGGTCAAAGTGATGTTCTCTGTGGCTTCAGTTTTGATTGATTGTTCAAAAATGGTTGCGTTATTCCATCCAGTTGTGGCATTGGATGATTCAGCAATATATATCCCCCATGCGGAGCTGAACAGTATCACCCAAGAAGTGGCCATTTTGGTTATACCTGTAAAGACAGAAACAAAAACCTGCCTCCCCTTTTTCCCTAGTAACTGTTACAGTAATGTCTTTTAGCTTAGGGGCCATATGAGGTCATTCGGACACACCCCGAGATAGATCTTGTGGACCCTGGGGTATTATTTGGGTCCAAACAACTGCCATATTTCACTCTTCATCTTCATGCTTACTCGATTCCCAGATTACTCCATCCCGTGTTTCTGGATCCCAATCCTCACTCTGAACTGCCATTAAGACTTCCAAATCCTGTTTCCCTTTGTTCTTTTTCCCGTGAATGTGTTCTGCCTTTTGTGCAGCCATCATCACTGCCACCTGCACTAGCTTCTGAGCCTGCTGAGCATTCTTAGCTTCGGCACTCTTGGCAGCCTGTTGCAAACACTTTATCCTTTATTTATAATCAGCAACAAGTTCCTTCACTTTCCAACTCTCATCCTCTTGATCACCTTCTACAACAAAGTAACATCTGTTGACATGGGGAGAGCAGTGGATGTTGTTTAGTTGGACTTCAGCAAAGCATTTGACCCTGTTTCCCACAGCCTTCTCCTGGACAAACTGGCAAGATACAGTCTGAGAGATGGGTAGAAAATTGACTAACAGGCCGTACTCAGAGGGTGGCGATCAATGGTTTTTACTCAGGCTGGCAGCCTGTCACAAGTGGGGTCCCCCAGGGATCGATACTGTGCCCCATGCTCTTCAACATCTTCATAAATGATCTGGACGATGGGATTGAAAGCACCTTCACCAAGTTTGCTGACAACACCAAACTGGGTGGTGAGGTGGACACATCAGAAGGGTGAGCCATCTTACAGAGAGACCTGGACAGGCTGGAAGAGTGGGCGAGTAAGAACAGTGTGAAGTTTAGCAAAGACAAGTGCAAGGTCCTGCACCTGGGATGACATAACCAAAGAGCCCAGTACAGGCTAGGATCTGTGTGGCTGGGGAGCAGCCTTGCTGAAAGGGACCTGGTGGACAAGCTGAACACGGGTCAGCAGTGCGCCACTGCAGCAACAAAAGCAAATGGGATCCTGGGCTCCATCCGCAGGGGTATTACTAGCAGAGATAGATACATGATCATCCCACTCTACTCAGCGCTTGTCAGGCTGCACCTGGAGTACCATGTCCAGTTCTGGTCCCCACAATTCAAGACAGATGCAGACAGACTGGAAAGGGTCCAAAGGAGGGCCATGAAGACGATCAAAGGGCAGGAGAACTTGTCCTATGAGAAAAGACTGAAGGAGATAGGTCTTTACTCCCTGGAGAAGGCTCAAGGGGGACCTCATCACAGTATTCCAGTACTTAAAGGGTGGCTACAAAGAGGATGGAAGCTCTCTCGTCACAAGAAGCCACATGGAGAGGACAAGGGGTAATGGGTTCAAGTTGCACTGGGAGAGGTTTCATTTCGATATAAGAAAGAAATTCTTTACAGCGAGAACAATCATTCACTGGAACAACCTCCCCAGGGAGGCTCTCTTTCCCACAACAGGTTGGACCAGGTGATCTTTTGAGGCCCCTTCCAACTTGAGCTGTTCTATGATATATGCCTCACTCCCTTCTCAAAGTGTGGTCATTAATAGCTAACACAAATAGCTACATCAATCACCTGTCTTTCTCATACCATTCCTTGCTTTACTTAGTACAGAAGTTTTCCCCATCCCCTCAATAAAATCATAGAATGGTTTTGGTTGGAAGGGACCTTTAAAGGCCATCTAGTCCGATCCCCCCTGCAATGAGCAGGGACATCTTCAACTAGATCAGGTTGCTCAGAGCCCCATCCAACCTGACCTTGAATGTTTCCAGGGATGAGGCATCTACAACCTCTCTGGGCAGCCTGTTCCAGTGTCTCACCACCCTCATTGTAAAAAATTTCTTCCTTATATCTAGTCTGAATCTACCTTCCTTTAGTTTAAAACCATTACCCCTTGTCCTATCACAACAGGCCCTACTAACAAGTCTGTCCCCATCTTTCTCATAAGCCTCCTTTAAGTATTGACAGGCCGCAATAAGGTCCCCCCAGAACCTTGTCTTCTCTGGGCTGAACAATGCCAAGTCTCTCAGCCTTTCCTCATAGGAGAGCTGTTCCATCCCTCTGATTATCTTCTTGGCCCTTCTCTAGACCCATTCTAACAGGTCCATGTCTTTCTTGCACTGAGGACACCAGAGCTGGATGCAGTACTCCAGGTGGGGTCTCACCAGAGGGGAGGAGAGGGGCAGAACTACTTCCCTCGACCTGCTGGCCACGCTTCTTTTGATGCAG
>VYZW01053752.1:0-18004 GCA_013401315.1 Balaeniceps rex
TAGTTGCCGAGTGGGGCTAAACCACGACAAATGTATAAACTATACAGTAGAAGGGTACTGGTGAACCAGATTTGAGGAAAGAAAGAAAAGCAGTGAGATTTATGCAATTCAACAGGGTGGTGACAGGGAACAAAGGTAACAGCTGACAGGGTAAGAGGGACACATTTCTTTCTGTAAGTATGTTTTCAAGGAATGAAGATTTCAGTATTAGAGCGCCCTATTCTGTCTCAAGGCCAGAGAGACTAAAAGTTCAGATTCCAGGGCTGCTCTGATCAGCACATCCTCCAGAATTTGCATCCTGTCCTCAGACTGGTCTGTGGTCTCCCATGTGCATGCACTGGGATGAGCTGCTGACAGTGCAGTGCCCAGGCCACAAAGAAGGGGTTCACACAGTTGCTTATACAGGTGCACATGTGTGTGCATTACATGACTTGACCAGTGTGGGCTGGGGCACACAGACCTCTGCAAGATGACAGTGCTCTGAGGAAGCAGGAGGTGCAGGTAAGGAGGAGTTGCACTACATGAACACAACACTCTTTACCTTATCCTAACTCTGCAGCAGCTGTTCTTACTATCTGATTTGTCCACAGTTTAGCAAGCTATATAGAAACTCTGCAAAGAGTTGCTCTTAAAACAGAATAACAGAGCATAAAAGCATTAAAAGCACTTTAAACTACTTTGTTTACATGAACAATGCAACCTTCTAAGCTTTTGTTAAATAAAAAAAAAAAAAAAAAACACCTCCACACAGAGCAAAGTGTAAGTGTTCCTATATCTTTGGGTTGCCAAGATCTCAAGATGCAGCCTACTTGGTAAGGACCCTTGTGATCTCAAAGGACAGAGACAAACCAATCTGTCTTTCAAGACAGTACTAATTTTCCCTATTCATCAGATTGTCATTGAGGTAACATGGTTAGTTCCTGCAGCTCCTGCTGCTCCAGGGATTGCCTGTTGTCTGCTTACATCTTACACTGAGTAAAAGCAGTAGTTCTTGAAGCAAATAACAGAACCTAGGGCTCCTTCTCTTTCCTACTACACCAATGCATCCAAGTCCTGCACTGAACCAAACCTCTCCTGGATGCTTGCACAAGGTTCATGCAGTATGTTAGTCTCAGCTTCACTGATGGGACTGCAAGCCTCTCCACCGTGACTAGACTATCCTAATGAAGTGCACTTTTTAAGGAAGATGTCAATCTGAACCTCTTCAGAGGCAGATAGCGTAAACCCCATGTCTTCCTTGTCCCAAGCAACTGATGCAAGAGTTATAGGTGCAAGCAAGTAATTAGGCTGCTGACTAGCCCCTGGCTTGAAGTTAAACTATCTGAACAGGATGTAGAAAACCATTGGACATCACAGATAACGTAAGAAGCTGACAAAAGTCACAGATAGCACTGTGAGGGATGACTGAGTTTTACAAGCAGTTATGGAGGAGTTATTAGTGAGATCCAGCCAAGCTTCACATAATTGAAGGGAGTATAGGGACCTTTTGGGGAATAGAACCTTGCAAAGCCAACAGAGCCTACATAACTTAGTGGTTTAGCTCCAGTCGGCAACTAAGCACCACGCAGCCGCTCGCTCACCCTCCCCCTCCCCGGTGGGATGGGGGAGAGAATCGGAAGGGCAAGAGTAAGAAAACCCACGGGTTGAGATAAGAACAGTTTAATAATTGAAATAAAATAATAATAATAGTAATAATAATAATAATGATAATAATAATAATAATTGTAATGAAAAGGAGAACGAGAGAGACAAACAAAACCCAGGGAAAAGAAAACAAGTGATGCAACCGCTCACCACCCGCCAACCGACACCCAGCCAGTCCCCGAGCAGCGATCGCTGCCCCCCAGCCAACTCCCCTCAGTTTATATACTGAGCATGACGTCATATGGTATGGAATAGCCCTTTGGTCAATTTGGATCAACTACCTTGGGCTGTGCCCCCTCCCAGCTTCTTGTGCACCTGGCAGAGCATGGGAAGCTGAAAAAGAAAGTCCTTGACTAGCCTAAGCACTACTTAGCAACAACTAAAACATCAGTGTGTTATCAGCATTCTTCTCATACTAAATCCAAAACACAGCACTATGCCAGCTACTAGGAAGAAAAGTAACTCTAACCCAGCTGAAACCACGACAAGGGACCTTTTGGGGAATAGAACCTTGCAAAGCCAACAGAGCCTACATAACTCCATCAACAGTACCATGTGGCCACAACACCTAGGTAATGGTATAAGAAATACCGGACTTCAGTGTGGATGTGGCACAACTGACCAATTATGAAAAACTAATTATGGGCAGGTTGTTTATTTGGCAGCAGACTGGGATGGAGAACAGTGAGGGGAAAAAAAGGCTAGCCAAAAGCAAGACTGAAAAAAAAGGAAAGCTGCTAATAAGGTAGGCAAATGATGCACTTATTATTCTAGGAGCATCTGCTGGGCAGCCTTGTACTTGATCACCACAGCCTAAATCAGGACAATAAACTAAAGCTGCCCTTCTGACCATACCACATATGTTAAAGCTGCTTTCTTAGTCAGGACTGGGAAGAGGGGTGAGGTGCTTTCACTGGTTAATAGGGAAAATCGTGCTAGTACAGACTGAGCATCCTGGTACTGCTGCGCTGGTGTTAGGCCTGAGAGCATCCACATCTTCCCAACCATTCCTAACATTAACCAGGCAACAGCAGCAACCATGTTTATTTAAAAGAGCAGCAAGTTCTGCTGAGTTCCTTCAGAAAAAGAACTGTAAAAGCAGACCCTGAGGAAAAGATCATAAGCTCTGAATTCAAAGTGGACAGAGATAACCAAGTGCAAGAGGAAGACAGGAGTCCAGACATGCTTGTACTTCACATTTTCTACTGCTACTTCTAGACAACTTCCCAATCCATTTGATCCAGACAACTTAATTCACCCCAATAAAGCCTAAGCACCCATGAGTATCAAATGCCAGTGTTAGGCTGAGGGCCCTAAAATGTGAAGATGATCAGCATTAAGGTATCTGCTCCTTAAAGCTGAAACACAGATTGTATGTGGACAATGCTAAAAAGCTCAACGCCAAAGAAACACCACCCTCAAATTAAAAAAAAAAAAAAAAAAAAAAAAAAAAAGCAAAAACTTGCACCTTTTNTTGATTATTTTTATATAACCCCTTTAAAAAAAAAAAAAAAAAAATCAGTGAAGAACTTGTACCTGTTGCCAATAGCGGGCTACTTCAGGTAAGTTCAGTGCCTCACAGAGGTACACTAAATTCAACACATCCTTCTGAAAACAGCTACCTCCAAACCCTGAAAAAGAAGATGGTTATTTTACAGGTGACTAAAGTACTATTCTAACCCAATCTTTGGAATCAAGCAGGTTTTGGCAATCATTGACATAGTCAGCATTCTAATTTTTTCCAGTATTTCATTGCTATCAAATGAAAACCTTAAGAATCTCTCAAAATCCAATTCCTGGACCTACTTACTTTGCCAGTTACAGAAGCCCTAAAATCTGCTTCGGGTCCCACTGAAGTCAATGGAATTTTTAACCCAGTCTCATGGAAACATATGGTAAGATAGCCCCTAGTTTTTTATTATTACAAGTGGGCAGACAAGCTCCTGGGTTTGCTCTCCCCACACCTAGAGATTTAGATGAATATTTCTCAGAACAAGTATATTAAGATTAGGCTCTTTCCTCCCCCACCCTCAAACGGATAGCTAATCACTGCCAAGAACCAAAGATCACCACAGCTAAGGGGGAACTGAGACAGTTAGAGGGATCCTTGACCCCTAGAACTTTGCTCATAGTCCCAGAAGCAACACATTGTAGAATAGAATATTTCAGTTGGAAGGGACCTACAATGACCACCTAGTCCAACCGCCTGACCAATTCAGTGCTGACCAAAAGTTAAAGCATGTTATTAAGGGCATTGTCCAAACGCCTCTTAAACACTGACAGGCTTGGGGCATCAACCATCTCTCTAGGAAGCCTGCTCCAGTGCTTGACCACCCTCTCGGTAAAGAAATGCTTCCTGATGTTCAGTCTAAACCTCCCCTGGCACAGCTTTGAACCATTACCACGTGTCCTATCACTGGACACCAGGGAGATCAGCACCTCCCTCTCCACTTCCCCTCCTTGGGAAGCTGTATAGAGTAACGAGGTCACTCCACAGCCTCCTTTTCTCCAAACTAGACAAGCCCAAAGTCCTTAGCCACTCCTCATAGGACATGCCTTCCAGCCATTTCACCAGCTTTGTTGCCCTCCTCTGGAAGCATTCAAGGACCTTCACATCCTTCTTAAATTGTGGGGCCAGAACTGCACACAGTACTCAAGGTGAGGTTGCACCAATGCTATATATAGCAAAGGAATTGTAGAAGGAATTGTAATAACCTAATAAGAATTTTGGTAATGTATTTGCTATCTACTTTTCACTCTTGTATAGACCCTAGGAGAGGTTATAGTTAGTAAGGTTATTTTAAAGTCACACTTTCTAGCATGAAGACTGTAGCCATACAGATAGGCTTTAGTCTTGTTCTGCAAGTTTGAAAGTTTGTTGTACTGATCACCACTTTATCACATCTTATTCTCTAGTAAATCTAAATAACTGAACTCATCCTACAAATTAGAAGTTGCCATCACACATTCCGACCTAGAGGCGTCCCCCTCCTCAGGCCATTGGCAGCAACTCCCAAACAAATTGCAGCAGTTACAATTGGGAAGACATCTTGGAGAACACTATCATCAGTGATGCTTCAGAAAAATAAAGTCGCAACTTTTCTTTCCAGTGTCCCAGGCAGGCTAAAACGTGCACTCTGAACTCTTGGGTTTCAGATTGCCAGGGTCTAGAGCAACCTCAGAGCTAGACATTTTACCAGAAAGACTGTCTACAGCAATATTTTCACACACTTATGCTGCAGAAGACCTTAGAGTATCAGATCACTTACTTAAAAACACTACTAGTAGACCTATTGCACTATTAAACAGAAGGCCAGAACAAAAAAAAAAGGTATTTTTTGTTTACCAACACTGGCTTTGAGAAACTTATTTCCAATTCTTTGGTCTGTTCCAATAGCTCTTGCTACTTCTTCAACATCTGCTCCTGTAGCTTCACACAGAGCACTGATAGAGTTAATGCTGCTGATTCTTTGGGCAAGGAAAGCATTAGCTGCCTGTAAGTAAAAAAAACCATAGTAAAGAGAACTTGATTCTTCCAGAAACCAAGATGCCCACAGGCCAAAGGGAGTTACTACTGGAAGGATTACTTTAGTATCTATGATAACTCTGTTGAGATACAAAATGGTAACATAACTAGTTTAATACCTCAGTGCCAGTTAACGGGACCTACGCAAAATAACGTAATGCTTAACTTGCAGAGTTTGAAACGTTTCATGATGATAACCAGTTTCTGCAGCACTGAAGGTTTACTCTTAGTAATAAACAACACAGCAATAAAAGCAAGAAAAGGATTTAATGGAAAGTTGATATCATCTATTAGCTCAACTGAGATAACTGGAAAAAATTAATATCCTTTGACATATATACTGGATCCTCCCAACCTCGTCTGTCTTTCCTAGCTGCATCATTCAGTGTCAGCAAACTTCTGCTTCTGAGCTTTGTCTCACTTACACCCTTTGCTCATTGCAGACAACAGCAGTGAGTAACACTAACCAGTTTAGAAAGTTCTGATGACCAGGTATTGGTTGTGAGGATTTTTTCTTTGGGCACCCAGTGCTCATAAACAGCACAAAGAGCACGGACAGCTTTCTGTCCCTCTGGAGAGTCATCTCCACCGATAAGCACTCTGTCTGGGTTCTTCAGGTCCTTGATGGCTGTTCCTTCCGCGAGGAACTCTGGGTTAGACAGCACCTACAGGCACAGAAATAAAGAACAGATAAAAGCCAAAAGCAACAACCAGCCTTTAAATACACAACTCAAAGATTACGCTTACCTGCAAATCCAAGTTAGGCTTAGTATTAGCATCAAATATTCGACGAATGCTCTCCGCCGCACGTACTGGAACTGTGCTTTTCTCAGTGACAATTTTATAGCCATTTGAATTTTGTACAATTCGTCTAGCACAAGCTTCAATGTATTTCAGATCAGCTGCTCGGCCTTTTCCCATCCCATAGGTCTTCGTCGGAGTGTTAACCTAGTTACAAATACATGGAGGGAGAAGAAATGTTACAGGTCTCTTAAAACAAGAGGTACTCTGATGAGGTGAAATTGTTAAGAATGACAGATACTTTCCTTCCCAGAGTCCAGCTTGCTTCTACCCCAGAATTATTCTAGTTACCATATCAGATGAACAGCTATTAGCTTTCTCAATTTTGTCTTCTAAAGCAAGCTCATTGGCCTCTTAAAATAGAATTTGAAGAGCAATTCATAGCAGCTCTGCAGGCTTTGGTAAAACTTAGTCCTTATTCTGGAAACACCAGTAATTTCTTCATGATTACAGCCAGCCACCTTTTGTTTCCTGTCCCACATTAGGAGTGCAAAAATTCACATTATAAGAATCTTGCAGCTAGCGAGGCAGTTACGGTTTAAAACCACTTTGCAGTGAAACCCAAGCGTAGAGCTGCTGAAAATTGCTATACTGAAGTACACAGAGAAGGCAACATGAGGGAAAACACGTCATGTAGGTTAAGACAGAGGGTCCTTTTAATTACAAACTGAAAGAAGAAATGGCAACAACACGTAAAACACAACAGCATATTTTAAGCCAAGGACAGGTGGCAATATATGGGCTGTATTAGTGGCAGTCATCCAGCCAAGTAGCATTCATTTTAGACTTAATGAATAGAGAAAAATACTATCAGAAAGAGAGCTCTGTACTGAGGTGACCTAACAAAGGGGAGCTCTCAGGAAAAGAGGACTTAAGTAAATAACTCAATTCAGTTCTTTTGCATTCTGCATTAGGAACAACCTTCTAGATTACAAAAGGTCACACTGTTTATGTTTGACTGGGTCCTCTTCCTAGTGGTGTCAACAGCTTAGAAATGTTAAAGCTAGAAAAATATTAAAGCCAGCCCCTCTTCCTTTAACACAGTGGTTTTTAAAAGCTTCTAGAAGTCAGTCATCTTTGTAACCCAGTAATCCGTATATGACTTTGCATCCCTATCTAGGAACCATATCAATATTCTGAAAGTACCATAGATTTCAGTAGTACACTGCAATGAGAAATCTGCACTACATTCTGCTCTAAGACCCCATACATCTAACCAAGCTAAACATCAACATTATCATTTTGACTTAGAGCCTGAAATGTTCTACTGGCTACAAGAAACAGATAAATATAAAATAAAAAGCTTACTTAACACTTTTCCCACAGTACACAGAAAGACAAGGAGAAAACTGTGACACAGTGACATGACATTGCTAACTGAATCTATATGACAAAACAAAGGCCTCTTCTTAACATAAGAGCAATATAACGATTTGACAAGAAAAAAGAAAGACAAACACACACAGAAAAACCTTCTCACCCTAAACTTACAGAAATAAATACAAGATCAGCTTCTCTAATGGCATCATCAATACTAGTGGAAAAGAAGAGGTTTCTTCCGCGACAGGATTCTACCACTTCTTTTAACCCTGGCTGAAAAAAGCAGAAAAAAAAAAGCAGTTAAGGTTAATGCAGTTTGACAGTAAACTGCATGCCCAAACAAACAGCATATCATTTCAGATACAGAAAGACTTTTTTTTTTTTCCCCTCAGTGTGGAATGTTTTTAGCCTGCCAGATGTAAAGTAAAGCTTCTGCAGATTTAGATAGTAAAAGAAAAAAGCCCTTTCTTATTCAAAACACTCAGAATGCTGTCTTGAAACTTTCAGCCACACTGAATTGTTATTTCCACAGCCAGATTTTAGGCTCCAGTTATTCCCATGCTCAATTCTATTACCATGAGCAACAGTTAAAGAAATACCTGTAGAGTGATGTTAAGTAGATTCAAGAAGTAAAGTCTTACACTATTCCCTAGGCTGCAAACAGAAGAGGTTGTCCCAACTCTCCTTTTCCCTCAGCTACACATTCCATGATCTCCCCAACATCAGATCTAAAACAGATTCAGCACAAAAAAACCCCACAAAGTAGTCTTCCATCAAATTAGCAAGCCCAGATCCAGTGAAAGACAGCAGACACACATAGGAGAAAAAACCCACTCCTTCTGGCAACCACTCATATTTGGACCAGATTAAACTTATCATGGCACCATACCTGCAGCACAGAAGAACCACAGGCCCAATTTGATGAGATTCTTTCAAGAGACACATACTATGCCAGAACACTTTCCCTTCCCTTAACACCTCCACACAGACAAGAAGAGCAGGAGGCCATGTGTACATGAGCAATCCTCCATATTAGAATGGTCTACAAAATGATTTAACTAAGCTATAGTTGTCATAAATAAAAGAAGCCTTTTTGTTTGAAAAATAGTGTCATACACTGTAACCTGGCAATCAAATCTCCAACTTGAGAGATGCCTATCATGACACAAGCTATTTCAGTAAGTGCCAGAAAGGCAAAGGTTCCTGGGAGGGAGAGAGAGGAAAACAAATTAGGAGCTTTCTTATGCAAGACATTTTTGCTGTCTCACTTTACACCAAATACCTACTTAAAAGGGAAACAAAGGTCAGCACAGGCAGAATAACATGTGTTACAACCCATCGACTGTGCCAACTATGGTCTTACTGGGATGTAAATAGAAAGGCAGCCCACTAGACAATTTCTGACACTGGAAAGAAAAAACCCAAAACAAAAAATACGAAAAACCTCACTGTGCAATGACTCAATTTTACAACTGTCTCAAGTGTCTGAACTAATTCTTGGCAGTTCTTGTACATTCTTTGTAAGCAAAGGACATCATTCCAGGAAACAGATGTTGCAAGTTTGGTTGGGTGGTTTTTTTTAAAAAAAAAAACAAACCAAAACCATGTCAAGACTAGCTCTACTTCAACTCATTCAGTCTAAGTGTTTATAGAAAACAAAGTACTTGCTTTCATGATCTTTATTCATGCCTCATCTGCTAATCTGAGCATTATACATATTTTTCCTTTGAATATGTATGACAAAGGAGGTCTATTCATCTTTGCTTAAAGAGTCACAGTATAGGTTTGGTTTTAAGAGGGGGACACACCTCTGTGTTAGTGTTACAGCACAGACAGGATTCAGAAGACTTCTTATAGCAAAAGAGTAACTGTTAGTACCAGGCAACATGCCTTGTCTTTGGGAGCTGAGTAAAGATCATTTTTCACTCCCATTAAAGAAAAGAACTCAAACTTATAAAAAGAAAGAATGAAGGAAAGAAGAGACCTATTCTTAAAGGGTAAAAAAGAATGAAAAACAACAAGTATAGGAGAAGCAAAATAGAAAAATGCTTTATATATCTTCAAACTAAAGTCATTCTGTAATGAAGGAGTGACAGTGTGATACATTTCAAAATAATTTTTATCTGGCATAGTCTTCCCAGGCCAGATTGGAGGTTTATGGTACAAGTGAATTGGGAACATGACTGTCCCCATCTCACAACATGGTTAAGGCGGGCAGCACAGATTGGATTTTGGCAGTATTCAGAACGGGAATAAAACTCACCACCCAGTATTACACATTCATATTGTGCTACAACACAGCAGATAATATCTATAACTGAGTAAGAGGACTATGTTGTGATTAAATTGGGTCCCAAAAGAAAGTCAGCATGATTTAGCACAATTCACTATATACTTAATTACAGTTTTCCTTACTAGGCCCTTCATATATAATCCTTAAATACCTGCCTACATTAGACATTATTATTTCAAAAATCTGGTTTAATAAGCAGTATGACAAGCAGCTGTTCCAGAATACTCTTTTTGAAGGACATCACTGTGCTATCCTCATCAAGCTTCAGAAGTGGGCCATGTAGAAGTGCCATGTGGGAGGGAAGCAAATGCAACACTGGCTGGAAGAAGAGACAACAGTGAGACACATTTACCTCATAGATCGGGAGTGTATCTGAATTCCAGGCATTGATTCTGGCCTCATTGACATCCACGACAGTAACTTTGATATTGGGACACATCTGTGCAATAACGCTACAGGTTGGCCCACCAACATAACCAGCACCAATGCAGCAAATCTTCCTAATTTCAAACATGATTGCTCTAGTAAGAGGAAGGAGAAAAAGGAGAATCAGGAATTATAAATGAAAATACTGGCCAACAATTCAAGGAAATAAAAGAGAATTAATGATTTGAGATGTTATTATGCTGCCACAAAGAGAAACATTTTCTTATAGCTGATCTCTTGATATGAACTGCAATTGCTCTCTCCCGCCCGGCAAGGCTCTGGAGCCTGCCCCACTCCAGGAGCGCCAGCACAGAGAGACCATTGAGGAAGCGTTTTCTGCGGCCGCTTTGAAGCCTGCCAGCGTAAATACCACCCCCTCAGGCCGAGGAACTGCCGATGCCACGATAGTAACAGGCATGAGCACAGACCACTGCTGCAGGCAGCGCACAGCGGGAGGGACCGGCGCAGCCCCACGGCGGGCAGAGCCGCGCCAGGCCGCGCAAGGCCGGGACCCCCGGGCCTGGCCCGGCCCCCACCCTGTCCCCAGAGCCCCTCGGCCGGGAAAGGCGCCGTCAGCGCGGAGGCCGCAGCTCCCGCCTCCTCCCCGGTGGAGGGAGGGAGCGAGCGGACCGGGAGCCGACCCCGCTCCCCGCCGGGCGGCTCGGGCCCGGGCCGACCCCCGCGGGCTCCATCCCGGGGAGCCCAGCGGAAAGGTTCCCGCCAGCCACGGCGGAGAGCGGCTCCCCGGCCGCGACTCGGCCCCGCGCTCTGGGGGGCGGCAGCTGGCGGGAAAGGCCGCCACCGCCCCGGGGAGCCCCCAGAGAAGGCAGCGGGCGGACCCACGGCCGGCACCGAAGCCACGGCCCGGAGACTTACTGCGGGCGGGCGCGGTCCTGCCCCACCGCCGCGGATCGAGCCGGAGGGCTGCGGCGAGGATGCTCGGTGAGCTCAGGGCAAGATTCCGCTACGAGCAGACCAGCAGCGGCGGCGGCTATTTAAAGGGCCGCCGCGGGGCTGAGGCGGCTGTTTCATCCCGCGGACGCCGAGCGAGGCCGGCCCCGGCTCCTCCCTTCCCCCGGAGACGGAGGCCAGCGCAGAGCCCGCCCGCCCCGCCTCCTCCCCGCCCCGCCGCGCCGCCGGCGAATGGGCGCGGGACACCTCAGGCGCCGCCGCCGGCCAGGCCCGGCCCCGCTACCGCAGGCGTGGCTGAGGGGCCGCTGGGCCCCCGGGCACGGCTGGGATCTCCACGGCCTCGGGCGTCCGCCTGGGCCTCCTGGGCCTGGGCGTGCCCGGCCGCAGTGGCTTCCCTCAGCCCTCAGGGAGGGAGAGCGTCGCCTCTCGGGGCGCTCGCCGCCATTAGGCGGAGCCGTGCCCCCGGCCCCTTTTCCCGTGTGTCGGTTTGGGGTTTTTACACCTCGTTCCCCTTCATTTATTTAGGGTTTTTTTTGCATCCGGTGGCTGGTCTCACTACCTCTTTGTGGGAGAGGGGTCTAGGCTGCGGCCTGCCTCCCCTCCCCCCAGAGACACTGGAAGGGTCCCCAGACCATCTTGTCCCCAGAGACGATGGTGACAGGGACGTCGCAGTGGGGAGTGTGTGCTCCTCCGGGCCCCACAGCAAGCACTGCCCATGCCTCCCGGCAGCTCCAGCTTGGTGTGTCAGGCCTGGGCTCGTGGTGGGGTCGGGTGCCACCAGTGGGGTAAGGTTGTTCAGCAGGGTGCCCCGCTGAACTGTTCCCCTCTTCTGCCTCGGGGTGTTTTTATAAGAACCAAATTTTGGTGGTCAAATACGCGTGTGAGTCATTTTTGGTCCTTTAGCTATGCTTACTGGGAAACAAGTCACCTAACAGTCTCTCTCCTGTAGTGTAGCACTGTCTCAACAAAGATGTGAATAGAAATGTGGAGAAGTAACAGTAAAATACCATGTTTAAAGTTCAGATTGCAAACATTGCCAGAGTAAGGAAATACAATGGGCTCCCCACTCTCTTGCCCTTGTGATCTGGGCGCTGCCCAGGGATCTCCTGCCTAGTTTTGTTAAAGTTCTCAGATACTACTCTTGCCTTTTGTATAAATGTAGTATGTTATTAGTATACTTCATCTGACTTTGGGAGGAGAAAGATTGTGAGAAATCTGCTGCCTTCTCCATTGCATTTACGTTCACCTACACTGTACCTCCTAGAAGCTGTGGGGGTTTTTTGCTGCATCTGCAATACTGCAGTCATTTATGCTTTTAACAGATTACAATTTCTATGTTAAATGTTGCCAAATTAGGTAGATAATATATATGTCCTTGTTAACGATGCAAATAAAGTATTGCCTTGTTCTTATATGGCATTTTCATCCATAGATGTTAAAGTATATAAAAAAGAAATTGGAATAATTGTTTCTATTTTATATTTTACTCTGGAGGATCTGATCTTTCCATAGAAGAATCTGTGCCTGCTTAAGCGAGTACATACTGTAACTCACTGGTCCTTTAGAAATGGTACTGTAAAATGTGTGTGTTTCTACTGAAAGAGCCTAGTGAGGTTTGCAATCTCAGTGCGGGATCCTAGTGGAGTCAGTGTGGTTAGCCAAAGAACTGCCTGGCAAGGGTGCAGGGTTCACTGTGTTTATCCTGAAGTAAAAACAAGTAATGCCTTGTCTCATTGCTCATTTGCACAGATGTCTCAATTTTGAACACCTCCTTTTTTCCAGGGAATCCTAGGCAAAGCAAGTAGGAGCTTGGTGAGCTCTCACTACTGAGTCAGTCTTACCTACACCATCATCTTCAAAACTCCGTCTATCTCCTTAGGTCTCAGAATAGCCATAAATGCATACATTTGTACTACTGAGAGTGTCATCTGGTCCCTCTGTATGTGCCTGTTGCTCTCTTGGCAAGACCAAATCCACTTCAGATCCTTCACATGATCCCTGAAGGGTCTTGGTATGGTAAGTGTGCTTAGCGTGTGCCTGACAAACAAGGAATGGGAACACAGTGGTGGTCACTGTGTGCAAGGCCACATTTGTGAGAAAGAGCTCCCTTTGCATGTTGCTGTCTGTATGGGTAGTTAGTAGTTCATTAGAGTCCGCTAATACCTCCTAGTTACTGCATTTGCTAAGAATGAGGGCAGGAGCTTCAGAGCCTCCCTTGGCTGGAGGGGTTCAGACATATGTATCGCAGGAGAGTGCTGCATCTGGTGGGTTATAAAGAAACATGGGGATCTAATCCTCCACCTGCAACTATGCTAGCTTGCCAAGGAGATAGAAAGGGAATCGGTTTTGGGTCTGGTAATCATGGCCCTTTCCTGGGAGGAGAAAGGTCAGGGTTGTAGTGTATGATTTGAGAGCTGTTTCAAATGTCTGAAGAGTCCTCGGAGCAGGAAATGGACCCCAGCCTCTTTTCTCTTAGCAAAGGGCCTTCTCTGATAGACACTACACTGTCACACCCCCTGCCTAGGATAGAATTACAGAATCATAGAATCATTTGGTTGGAAAAGACCTTTGAGATCATCGATTCCAACCGTACCTGTCCACTACTAAACCATGTCCCTAAGCACCTCATCAACCCATCTTTTAAATATCTCCAGGGATGGTGATTCAACCACTGTTCCAATATTTGGCAGCCCTTTCCGTGAAGAGGTTTTTCCTAATATCTAATCTAAACCTCCCCCGGCGCAACTTGAGGCCTTTTCCTCTTGTCCTATCACTTGCTACTTAGGAGAAGAGACTGACACCCACCTCGCTACAACCTCCTTTCAGGTAGTTGTAGAGAGCGATAAGGTCTCCCCTCAGCCTCCTCTTCTCCAGGCTAAACAACCCCAGATCCCTCAGCCGCTCCTTGTAAGACTTGCTCTCCAGACCCTTCACCAGCTTCCTTGCTCTTCTCTGGACATGCTCCAGTGCCTCAATGTCCTTCTTGTAGTGAAGAGCCCAAAACTGAACACAGTACTCGAGGTGCAGCCTCACCAGTGCCGAGTACAGGGGAAGGATGACTTCCCTGGTCCTGCTGGTCACACTATTTCTGATACAAGCCAGGATGCCGTTGGCCTTCTTGGCCACCTGGGCACACTGCTGGCTCATATTCAGTCGGCTGTTGACCAACACCCCCAGATCCCTCTCCGCTAAGGAGCTTTCCAGCCACTCATCCCCAAGCCTGTAGCGTTGCATGGGGTTGTTGTGGCCCAAGTGCAGGACCCGGCACTTGGCCTTGTTGAACCTCATACAATTAGCCTCAGCCCATTGGTCCAGCCTGTCCAGGTCCCTCTGTAGAGCCTTCCTACCCTCAAGCAGATCAACACTTCCTCCCAGCTTAGTGTCATCTGCAAACTTGCTGAGGGTACACTCGATCCCCTTGTCCAGGTCATTGGTAAAGATGTTAAACAAAACTGGCCCCAACACTGAGCCCTGGGGAATACCACTTGTGACTGGCCTCCAAGTGGATTTAATTCCATTCACCACCACCCTTTGGGCCCGGCCATCCAGCCAGTTTTTAACCCACCAAAGGGTGTGCCTGTCCAGGCCATGGGCAGCCAGTTTCTCCAGCAGCATGCTGTGGGAGACAGTGTCAAAGGCTTTACTGAAGTCCAGGTAGACAACATCCACAGCCTTTCCCTCCTCCACTAAGCGGGTTACCTTGTCATAGAAGGAGATCAGGTTAGTCAGGCAGGATCTGCCCTTCATAAACCCGTGTTGACTGGGCCTGATCTTCTGGTTGTCCTGGATGTGCTGTGTGATGGCACTCAAGATGATCTGCTCAGGATGTGGGTCTTGAATTCTGTCTTGCAGAACAACACAGCTTCCCCAGAAAGGCTGACGAGGGCTGCTTTTGTTTCCCTATAGCCTATGCTCTGGGGGCTGGGGCACTGCTGGGAGGGGAAAAACACAGGGCTCAAGGTCATTGCAATGAAAAGGGCAGGGAGCTTGGGTCTCCCCTCTCGTTACAGAATAAATTCTGAATGACTGGGTGGGTTTTTCTTTGTTTCGCCTTTCAGGCAGACCCATCGTTTACCAGTACGTAGAATTTTTTACAACACTGCGCAGAGGCCATAAAGCTTATGTAAGGTTTCAGGGCATACCATTAAACCTCCTGAAGCACGCTGCTTGGGAAACACAGCCCTGGGCTGCTCCAAAGCAGATGAGGCCACATTTTTAAATAAAAGTGTGAGCTCTGCTCCAGTTTTTTGAAGGCTCAGTGCAGGCTGTGAATCCTTTTGCTATGCAGGGTCAGTAACTTAAATAACACAAGGAATGGGATTGCAGGTGTATGTTTTTCTTCAGCATTGCCAGTTGACTGGATCGGACGGATCCCTCTTTCAGCGTATTGGCCAGTCGGGACCTCACTCCAAGACAGCCTTTCCTTCCATTGTGTGGGGAGTTTGTGTATCTAACTCAGGGCTATAGAGTCCCTTCTGGGAGGTGATGCCTAAAAATCAGGTGAGTAAAATGAAGTTTTGCAATGCCCGTTTCTTGCAGGAACAGAAATTTGATAATCCTTCCTTCAGATTAGCAAAACAGAATGTATAAAAATTGAAGTTTGAGAAATTGAAAGTCAAGACAGATGTTTTCTAATAGTGAAGATAAGTAACCACTGAAATGATTCAGAGCTGGTCAATCTCTGGAAAGTTTTTCTAAAACATATTTTCTAGTGAAAAAAAAATACAAATCCTATGGATGTCAAAACAGATGTTCATAGTAGTCCAGTTTGGCTTTGTAATTTATGAGTTTAATATGTATATTATGCAATATTTTAACTAAAATACTTCATTAGCTGGTTGCTGAAAGTTATCTTAGCAGGGCATCCATTCAGTTAAATAACAGCATCAATGAAGGATTGCCACTCTGCAAACTAAGTTTTGTGCATTGCAGCCTGGGTCAGAAGTCTCCCTACAGAGTTCATCTCAGTGTTCTTTTTTTTTCAGATAAGTTCCTATGTGTGTTATTTTGGAATGAAAATTGAGAGAGCTACTGGTAGGATTGATGAGTCACTGTTCCATTCATCCAGGATTTTACATTTTAAAAGTTGTCATTTGCATAATAATTTACCTCTAAGTAATCTATACTTCCTAGAGCACTGCTCACTTACACATCGTGCTAGGAGATGGCTTTTCAGACCCTGATATTAAACAGCCTGAACTGTAATTCATGGAAGCATCTGTGTCCAAGAAAGGCGATTATCATAATTCATACACACCTGCTTGAGGAGAAAAGGCATTTTTAGAGATATTTGTAAATTTTAGGCTACAGATACACACAGTTAATAACCTACTCAATAACTTAGACTTAGGGGACGGACTCCAAAAGGTTTATAAAATCAAAAGATACTCAAGTTTTGACAATACATTTCCTTAGGTACCTAGAGGTACATCTTCTGCCTCAGTCTAATCTGGCCTGAGCAGTTCAGTTTCCTGCCTCATATCTAATCTTGATCTGATCCTGAAAATGAGCAATCCCTTTGCTATATGCGCTCATAGACCTGCCCTTTAAGGTGTGCTCAGGCAAAGTCTAACACCAGCAGGATCAAGCGGCATGCAATCCGAAGATTTAAGACTGTTTCATTCAAAAAGCTTGGCCAAGGAAAGTGGTAATGTCTTTTTAGTATAACAGCTCAATGGTTAGAGCCCATACCAGTGTGAGATTGGATCCTATGTTCTCCTCTCTGTGTGGAAAATAGGGGAGCGGGCTCAAGGCCTTATCTCCACCTTTCCAGAAACCACCGAGCAAAGGGTGGTCTGAATGCCAAAGGTGGGTGCAGGTGGCATTCTCCACCTCTTGTGCACAAGCTGTTCCATTATGCAAGGGAGAAATCTGATCTATGAAGGATTTGGGGGGTGAGGGGAAGGGAAGGGGGAGGAGAGGGAGAGGAGAGGGAGAGGAGAGGAGAGGATGATTGCATAATCTCCTGGCTGGCACCCTAATGTTGGAGGTGAGAGGAAAAGCCAGCAAGGAACCCTGGCTATGAAAGACGCTTTGTATCATATCTCAGGAGCGTTTAATGTCAAACTAATTCCCCACCAGATTTAGCTGATCATTAACTAAAGGCAGCTGTGTTTCTGTAATCAGTTTTGACACTGACATCTGACACAGATTCAACAACCACCATTGTCTATCAAGCCTTTCTTTAACTTTTGACACAGGCAGCCCCACGTGTAACAGGTAAATCTGAGCTACTCAGCAACAGTCCCAGGCTGAGGCACAAAAGTGCCCAGAAGACTTGCCTGCAGACCAGTTGGATCAGTATTTGAATCCGTGCTTTGTGTTTTACAATGCTAAGAGGAAGGAAGGAGACACAGCTAAAGGGATTACACAGGGATGTGTGGGACTGGGCATGCGTGTTCCTCTGGAAAAGGCTCCAACAGCTGCATAAAACAAGCCATACGCCAGTTTTGGATGCAGGCAGCTGAGTGCCTGAACTCCTACGTGTGCTCAAAGCCAACCATAACAGTTAACTGCGCAGAGCCACCGTTACCAGTTGTTACGAGAGATGTTTTCTGCCTGGCACGTCCCTACTTATACCTTCTCCTTACCTCCACCTCTGTGGCTCACCAGAACTTTGACTTTACTGTTTGGTCAGACAGCTTGTGATTAATTCAATACAATATTTTTGTTAGTGACAACCAGCACCCCAAACTGCAATTATTGGTAAAATTCGTCCCAAAATGCAGTGAGCTTTTGGTCGGGGTCAATGTGCCTGTTTGTATAGGGCCTGGAACATCTGGACAATAACTTCAGCTGGACTCGCGGACAATAATTGCAATATAAATAAAAACCAAAAGCCATGCAGGATTAAAACAACATTTAAAAATCAAAGGAAAGCCACCCTGAAAACTCTGATGAGAATGTCCTTTCAAACCCTATTCTTTTAGTTCCTGCACGACAATGTTTTGTTTTCCAGTATATGACCTTCCTCTAATTAGATTATTTAAATCTCTCAGTATACACAGAAATTATTCATGCTTCCTCCCAGGCATGATTACACCTGACAGCCTTATCTATTGTTTAGTAAATACCTCTCCCCC